>JAWQEG010001977.1:0-101457 GCA_033782935.1 Petrolisthes cinctipes | reverse complement strand
TAAGGAAGAATTAAGGATAGTATATACATATATATAGTATAGAGAGAGAGATATTAAACGGAGGGAAGGTAGGTCAGGAAGAGCAGAGGATGAGAAAACACACACACACACACGGGTCTGGTCCGTCACAATTTCTATATAAAATTTTATCTTTAAAAGTTATTTTTAGCTTCATATGTCTGGACTGGATGTTGAATTAAGTATGGTAATACTATGGATCAACAAGACCACAGGCATTCCTGTAGGCCTACAAGTGTTGTCAGATCTAAAGTACCACCCATCTTGACCTGATGCTAAGCGTGCACCTGAACAAACACTGTCAGGTGTTCACTGCTCCACTCATACATTTATGGAGGCATCTCCATGGATAGGCTACATATACACCTTCTCTTTGTAACATTCATATCAGGCTATACTCACCCATGATACACATTATCTTTATGCCAAATTTCAATTAAGACTATACAGTACTTTATATGAGTGTGTGTGTGTGTGTGTGATGGATATGTATAAATCGGTCTTACATAGTTTTTAAATAATGCATCGTTCTTTAATAATACTTAGTTTTTAAATATTACAAAATTTAAAAAAATGTCATTGTTAAAAATTACATTGCCTATATGTTCTCTTTCTCTCTGGCAAGGAAGTTGCTCTCAGGAGAGAGTGTGATAATCCTTCTAATGTCACCTGCATTCTGCGTTTGACTCCGGCTAGAAACAGGAAATGCATGTTCCTCTCCGCTAGTTTATTTGGAACAGACTATATCAAATTTGCTTCCCATCCACTTACACAAGCATACATAATCATACAATGTACCTAATGACTATACAACTCTATACTGTACACTAAAGCTTCCCATGCCACATACATAACCATACAACATGACTATACAACTATATACAGTACTATAAAGCTGCTCATACTACATACTGTACATAACCATACAACAAACTTAATGACTAACCATAATAACACTACAATTACACTAACGTTAAATAACAGTAACTCATAGCCAGCCAGTGTAATGGGGGATGGCTGTAATGGATGTAATGTCATGGGTTGAAAAATAATAATAACAATAATAACAATAACTCGTAGCCAGTTAGTGTTATGGAGGAAAGCTAACTACATGGGTTGAACAAACAATAATAATATTAAATAATATTCCAACTCTCGTCATGGAGCAAGTCTATGCCTAACTATATGGTTTGAACCAACAATAATAATAACATAACATTACAACTCTTAATTAACTCACCAGGCATAGCTGCAGGTCTCTTGTATCTAGTCATGGTCAGCCAACACTATATTAACACTTATACACACACTCCAACTCGTCTAACTAGTAAGTATAATAGAGAGCTTCTACAACACCAAACACAGCTTATATATACCGCAAAGCTATGATGTGTTCGTTTGTTATCACTCCATACCGACTTGGTCTTAGTAATAATATATACAATAGCATGGAGGGGATATAATCTAAACTAACAAAAAATATTAAGAGTCTATTATCTTCATTATGTTACCTGAGACGAGAAAAAATGAATTTTTATACGAGGATAAGAATATAAACGTTGTCTTTAGTGAATATATGAATGGCACGTGATGATCAGCTGATCGGGAAGCTCCGCGTTGCCCTAGGCAGAGATATTATGTAGTCATAAAAAATAAGGTTATATTTACTTTCAAGAGTTAGCCGCACAAGATTACTTCTTACTAGGGTCTAAGTACTTTATTGCATTAAATTTAGATATGTAAAAGGTCTATTTAGCGTTACGCAGTCACTATTCCATTAAATAGAATATACTTTAGCCTACACGTCATCTTTCTCGCGGTATTGTTAGACATAGGCCTAATCTCCATTAAAATAATAATTATAAAAGGTACAACACACGTCACATTTCTCATGGTGTTGGGTATTATTAATTTTAAATTCAACCAACTCACCGAATGTAGACAAGTTCCATAGGATAATCAGGATGAGAACCATATGGAATCTAATCATTTGACAATAAACTAACCAGGCTGTATTAATATATTCTTATTATAATTTTTCATTATTTTCCCATGGCCAAGTGGTGAGCTCCCTTGTTTTTCAATCATGAGGTTGTATATGTGCATGGGGTTTGTTTCCTTGGGGTCACAGGGACAGTATAATTAGGCAGTTCCCTCACACCCATTGCCCATGTGGACAGTAGTAAAATAGTGTGGGGAGGAGAGAGTCAAGAGACCTCCCCCATGTTCTAGATAATATCTGATCTGACCAATTAGTGAAGATGTGTCATGGGTAGTGAAGGCTCCGCCCACACAATAGGCTACATTTGATATTCACCCATATGAGCTGTGAGCTGTAGGCATACATCACCACATAGGCAACCTAGATATGAATAATCATCTCTAGATAGATAATGGTATATTTTTCCCCGAAAAAGGCCTTTCTTTCATGACACAGAGTTTACAGCTTCACTGAAATATTCCTTCACATGATTAATCTTCACCTCCTCATCGTTGACTGTAGGCTTATATCGCTCATATGTTTGGGCTGTCAGCTAATAGGCTGGACGATGAGTTGCTGCTTATAATACAAAATACAACAATTTCATGATAAATCTCCAAAGGATTTTAGTATTTGTAGAAGCTTTATTAACCAATAAGTTAATACTAGTATATATGCACAAGGACCACGTAAGATTCAGACAAATGTTGCAATTTGTATAAGTTGAGTTCTTATATCTATTTATGACAAATCCAAACACTTGAAAATAAACATTGTCGCTTAAGAATATTGAATAATACACAACTAATTTTATATAATGTACTAGCCTCCCAGAGCCCGCGAAATATATGTATATCTTTTTTACTAAGTTCTTTATCTACATCTATTACAAGCCCCAATACTATGAGGAACGTTGCCGCTAAAGGCAGAACGTATAATTTTAAAGAAATTAAATAAGTTCCTCTTCAACATCTCTATCCAGCAGCCATCCAATGAACACGATCCGCTACACTACCAACTAAAGAAAAGTTTAATATCGCACCTTTATCTAATAACTTCATGGCCTTTAGCGGCAACTTTCCCTAGTGTTGGGGCTTGTACTACAGGTAAATTAAGAACTTGACAGAAATGCACCTGCACCGATAAGAGGTTATATAATGTCAGAAATATATTCCTCCGTCCTGGCTATGGTTTTCTACGCCTTCCAACCCGTTTTATTTAAGGGACCCTGTGATGTAGTCAGAACATTGGAGGTAAATGAGTCCTTCAAATATTGCCACGAAACATCACCTATATCTTACATGAAAGAGAACTGTGAAAAAATACAGAAGGTTGAGGAAGAACTCAAGCATCATGTTGATGCAACTATTCGGCAATCAGTAGAGGACTACTTAAATAAGTCACATGAAATAAAAAATACATTTAGTGATGTTGTCAAAGAAGAAATTGGTAACAACAGAGACTTTTTTCTTTCCTTTTTATGTTCCGACACTGGACATAGGCTTCATCAAGCACGTTACGTGGCCCAGGTCAACTGCTACTGACACAAACACACACGTCACGACTTCCGAACTGGTACCCAGCCAGTTGTAGACAAAGGTAACAGTAGCTATGGGACATGCACAAGTAAATTCCTTGGATACATGCAAAGAGATAAGACAACAATATTTTTATTACAAACAAGAGGAGGAGCGGAAGAACAATTTGATTATTTATTATTTGGAAGAAAAACCTGGCAACTCAGAAGCAGTAACAGCTGCTGACACTAATTATTTTTTTGACATCACAAAAATTTGGGGTGCAACTATTATTGAGGGTGATATACAGGATTGTTATAGAATTGGTAAGAGAACTGCAGACATTAATAGACCTGTTCTCATCAAACTGGCATCAAATGAGAAAAAGAGGCAGATATTTTCAAGATTGAGTGCCTGGGGTAAATACCAACAAGACAACAGCTAGGAGCCCTGAAGATGATGCAGCCAGAAAACCGTATATCAACATTGCTCATGACATGACCCAAGATCAGAGAGCAGAAAAAAAAATTATTATTGGAGGAAGTAAAAAACCTCAATATTCAAGCACCAACATTAACTCACTACAGGTGGATGGTGAGGGGCTCACCCTGGAGCATGCGGCTCCAGAAGGTGATGTACAGCCACAATCAAATATCCACCGACACTTTCCTTCCATCGTCGTAAATATCTTGGTAATAAAGAACAACAAGTGTATAATTTTGCAGCACTTCATAATAATAATTGAGGGGGTTGAGTTGACGTAAGGTGTTGTATGATTATATTTTGATATGATACTGATTTATTTGCATGATGGAAGGAAAGTGTCGTTGGTTATTTGATTGTGGCTGTACAAGGACCAGCAGTAACAGAGCAAAGTGACAGCAGCAACATAGTGAGTGGTGAATGTAGTATTCCTTTGAAGACTTTGATATTGAGCATGCAATTTCAGGGAGGGCTAAATGCAGAAAGTGCACAACTACCATAGCACTTGGAGAAATACAAATGTATAAGCAAGTGTATAATTACAAGCTCAAAGTTTTTCTAAAGAACTTTTTTCATGTTAGCTGCTTGTTCAGAACTTTTGATGATGTCAGAATCTCATCTAACATTATAGGCCTATATACATCTGATGATATTGAAGGATTTGATGTAATGGGTCCACAAGTTCAAGTTGAAATAATGGAATTGATTGCCAACCACAGACGTGTAGGCTTTCCAGAAAAGCTGAGTAATAACAAAAATATGAGAGATGATCTTTCGAATAGAAATGTATCTGCCTTTCTAGTCGCCCCATAGACAACACCAATGTCGTAGCTGACAAGGCAGGATTGCCATTCTTAACAGTGATATATACAAACGCAGATACGCTTACATCAAATAAATTATCTGAGCTTAAGGCTAGAATCCCTGAGATTAAGCCTCACATAATAGCTATTATAGAGGTGAAACCCAATCGGTTTAACGAAAGGCTGACACAGGACTTTGGTATAGATAATTTTATTCCATATATCTGCAATCTGCAGCCTGGCCGAGACAGGAATAATTGTGTATGTGCATGATGGTATTAACGGGGCTGTCCTAGATTATTACCGGGCCGGTGTTTGATGAAATAATTATTATTGAAATTAAATTAAAGGGGGGAGACAGGCTGTTGATTGGGTGCGTCTACATGAGTCTTAACTCTTCAGATTCCAACAACGATGCCATTAACAACTTTATTCACACGGTTTGTACTGGCCCTCATTCCCATATATGCTTGATTGGTGACTTTAATGTTCCCCATATTGACAGGAATGTGCATACATCATTTGGATCTGAGAATTCTCTTGATACAAAGTTCATAGAGGTTATCCAAGATTGCTTCTTACACCGACACATTGACCAGCCAACCAGAGCCAGAGGAACTGATACTCCCTCACTTCTGGACTTGGTAATGACTTGTAGTGAATCAAGCAAGCATTCTCACACTAGGCGCTTCTCGATCGTCACTTGCCCCAGCCGCTTTCCCGCTCCCGCCTTCAAACCTTCCCACTCAGTTCACTCTCGGCCTCAGACACGCGAGCATCCTCTCCACTCCCCTCGCTACTCTGAGCCAAACCAACTCTCACACCACCTTGCTTGATTCATCACAATCACCACAACCTGTTACCCAAGTGTTACCTACCAATAAACTACCTTGTACTGCACAGTGAGTCTTCAATTATCCTGGGCGATAACGTCCCATAACGTTATAACTGGTGACCCCGGGAAAGATTATATCCAGCTTGAAACGACTCTACCTATCTCCACGTGTGCAGCGACAACGCTAAGGTAACCTTATACATCGCGACACCGTCTGGGACCCACACACTTACAATAATATCAATAAATTAGAGTCCATACAAAACAAGACTGCAAGATGGGCCAGACGTGATTACAGACACACTACATCAGTCACTTTGCTTAAACAAGACACAAAACTAGACCCATTAGTAACACGAAGACAGATACACAGACAACAGATGATATACAAAATCACAAACAAGTTAGTTGACATAGACAAAGACACATATCTACACCCTACAAGTATACGATCCACTAGAGGCAGCCACAACTTAAAATACCATACATACCAGACAAGCACTGATATATTTAGGCACTCATTCTTTCCCCGCAGCATCCAAGAGTGGAATCATCTCCCATCTCACGTAGTTAATAGCCCCACTCTTGACACGTTTAGAAATAGGATCACCAATCATTACCTCCCCAATCCTAATCCTCAACCCACAGTCCCTGACCCAATCCACCCTTATCCTAACCCTCTTCCTAATCCTGCCCTGGATCCCTAAATCCCCCGCACAACCCCCGCATATTATGCCGCCCATGAGCGGCCCTCTGCGGGACCCTAAAACTTGAACTTGAACTTGAACATCCGCCCTGAACCAAGCCATACGACGACGTCAAACTCCTGTGTCCCTTCTACACGAAGAAGAGATTTTACACCCCACCTTCCAAGCCACGTGGTATCCCGAGACTACTCCCCAGGCTACAATACAACGCTTCTACGCTACTCTACACCCCGTACTACACCGTCACCATTCCCCTATTTACGCAGACGTTGCCCTCCCTTCCTTGTTTGTTGTGTATAGTATAAGTCAGTGTTAAATCCCCAGTGCTCTTACCCCTCCACATTTGAATTAACGTAACATAATTCTTGTGTTTCCCACCTATATTGCCCTAACCCCTCACCACATGCTCACACTCCACTCGAGGGTCACGCTTGAGGAACCACGTGTTGCACCCTTCGCCAGCGACCGACGTTCTACACAAAGGGATTAAGTACTCGACAGCAACATTTATTTTCCAATCTTTCTCTCATTTAACCCTCCCAAGTGATTCTTCTCCCCAATTTTTTTCCATATCTATATAGTATTATTGTACAGGCACATTGCCGCATAGCCCCAATTTATATGTATTTTCTATTTATATATATTGTGTGATAGAAAAGCAATCCATTCTCCACCTCCACGCTCTCTAAAATATCATTCCTTGTCGCATTCCATTCCCGCCATTCTACCGTAGTTAATATATTTCACCCACGCTCGCAACCCTCACTCTACCCCCTAGGGATTTCCCTAACCCCCAACCTACCTCAGCGTTACTACAGTTTTCTATCACGGCCCACTCTGACTCAGTCTCCCCCGATTTCCTACAATTTTCTTCACTCCCCCGAGTTCCTACAATTTTCTTCGATTCCTTCTTCCCGGGGGGACTAATATATTTTACCCCCATACCCCATCGTGCTCCCGCTTTCCATCCATCCATCCACCCCACACCGCATTGCATAACTTACGTCTCACCAACAATATGGCGCAAGCACCTGAATTAACTAACACCACGAATAACACTCATCACACACCCAAGTTATCGATTCCATTCACCCCTCCATTCTCTTCTGATACACTCGCGTGGTTGCAACACACAGAGGAAATCTGGAAAGGAGATAATATTTCCGATGAGGCGAAATATCGGGCAATCATCAGGGCCCTCCCAACAGATATATTTGCCTTAATCTCTCCTTCGCTTCCTACACTAACGTCTGGGTCACAGTATGAGGGTCTGAAAGCCGCTATCACGACAGTGTGTGGAAATACCGTCCTACAGAACTTCAAGGCCCTGGAAAATGTTCAGTTGGACGGGAGGAGCCCATCTGCACTCCTCAGACATATGCAACGGCTCAACCAAGCAGCAGGTAATCCCTTCCCAGACCTCATACTGAAAACAAGACACATGAATCTGATGCCGCCCCAGTTACGGCTGCACCTCATCGTTCAGCCAAACCTCACACTCCAGGAATATGGAGAGCGGGCCGACTCTCTCATGGACGCCCACATCGAGCAAGAGGGCTCATGGAGTGGCAACAGATTCCCATTAAATACCACAACAATGGCAGTAAATACCACCTCAGCATTCCTCCATGCAACCACAACCTACAGAACCATGCGGCAGTACGGCAGAGTTAGTACAATTAATGAGGGAGATACATACAAACCTAGACACTTTACAACAACAATTGACACAACCACATGAACAATCACGACCACTAGCTCTACCACCACCGCCTCAACATCAACCACCGCCCCAAGTTAGACAACCATGGTGACAGCAACAGATGCAGATATGCGTGTACCATCAACACTACGGGAGGCAAGCAAGGAACTGCCGAGCACCATGTCAGTGGCCTAGTCACACACACAACCACATCACGCTTCGACAACTAGGGAAACTACTAAGGCGGTGGCGTGAGAGTAGACACGTCACTGCCGCCAACACCAACGATCCCACAACTACCACTCCACTACCAGGTATCACTTCCGCTACCACCGCATTATCTCCACGGGTATCGAGCGACGCCACCACATCACAGGGTACTACCACCCAGAATCCAGCCACATCTCTCCACCGACACACTCCTGCATGGACGACCACACCCGGAGACACCACACATCCGCCTGGGGACCCACAGGCATACCCCCCCAGGTCATACACCACTGAACCTCACAGCCGCACTCTCCTGTGGGTGGAGGACCTAGCAACGACGGAGCTGTTCCTGGTGGACTCAGGATCGGAAGTCAGTGTACTTCCTCCCACTTATCGGGAGAAACAGCGACCCTCCAGTATGGCGTACGATCTCCTGGCAGCTAATAAATCACCCATCGCTACATATGGTACAAGAAGTAAAGGCATCTCCCTCATCACCAAGGAATGGTTTGTGTGGCCGTTTGTGGTGGCAGATGTACAGTACCCAATCCTAGGGCTGGACTTCTTGGCAGCACATGATTTGCTGATTGATACGAAAGGCAGGATGCTGCTACACAAAACAACGGGCCGGCACATACAAACCAAAACAAGACAACAGTCACACCACCCCACCTATGAACACCCACTACTCCGCAGGGCAGAACAACTGTTCCTCAGGACGGACGCGCACAGGACCCCCCTGCAGCAGCCGTACACTGGACCACATAGGGTCATCAAGAGGGACGAGGCTACAGTAACGCTGCAGATCGGGGGGAACCATACAGGACTTCCTGGCAACGTGTGAAACCGGCGGTGACACAGTCTGACCAACATCAACAGCAGCGGCAGGACACACGTCCACCACCACCTCACCACGACGTCACGCAGCAAAGGCGCCATCTGCTGCCAACCCCTACTATGCCTACCCCACTCACGCACACACAGCCTCACATCACAGCGTACCAACAATGGTATAACACACACAACATTCCACCACCAACCATCACCACCCATTCCCCAACCACTCAGCCAACACATGCTCCCCCACACACAGGCATACCCTCACCACCACCATTATCATCATACAACCGACCCAACGCACACAATACTACACCAACACCCCCACCTCCACCCCAACCGGCACACACTGGTGCACCACACACTCGCACCTTCCCCCCTCCTTCACCATCACGACCCCCCCACACTACTACCCAGGACAACTCCCCACAACCAACACACGTACAACCACAACCATCAACCTCCACTCACACATCACAATCACAACCATCAACCTCCACTCACACACCATCAATCGTAGGGACACCTAAACCCCCCGACCATTATGCAACCATTATCCATCCTTCACCACCTACACCCCCTAACGTACCTACCCCTCCTACATTACCTGAACCTGCCTCACCTACACCCCCGCTTAATCCTATACCTGAACCTGCCTCACTCAACCCATCCCCCATGCCTGCCGATCCTCTACCAAATGACTCTATATGTGTAATCCCTCTTAATCTCCCTCAGGACCAGCCTCCTATTATTCATGTCGTACCTGCCACTCCCCCTCGTCCTGTCAGCCCCCACGGCCGGCCACGGACACCTACACGCCCAGTCACACCACCACCACCACAGATATTGCCACGGGAGAACGAGCCAGACATGGTACCTGTAGGGTTTACTACACGCACAGGACGTACCATAAAGCGACCCCATAAATATATATCCATGCTAGCCAACACAGACATGCACCTACTCGACAACCAGCCTCACACATCTTGCACCTACTATTAATTCACACACTTGCCTTTCTCAACCATACGACAATCCACACCTCACACGTACTCTTTTGTGCAACACTACCCATCAAGCATGGCTCATGAATATGTTTCCACGTTGTCCCCATTTTAATATATGTATATATGTGTATTTATTTTCTTTATATTGTCTTTAGTGAGGCCATTCCTCACATGTGTACCAATTGTAATTATTTTTATTACCCTCACTCCTTTCAAAATTCTTTTTTGTGGGGGGATGGGGGGTACTGTAGTGAATCAAGCAAGCATTCTCACACTAGGCGCTTCTCGATCGTCACTTGCCCCAGCCGCTTTCCCGCTCCCGCCTTCAAACCTTCCCATTCAGTTCACTCTCGGCCTCAGACACGCGAGCATCCTCTCCACTCCCCTCGCTACTCTGAGCCAAACCAACTCACACACCACCTTGCTTGATTCATCACAATCACCACAACATGTTACCCAAGTGTTACCTACCAATAAACTACCTTGTACTGCACAGTGAGTCTTCAATCATCCTGGGTGATAACGTCCCATAACGTTATAACTAATGAAGTCGACATGGTATCTGACATACAATATCTTGAGCCACTTGGATCAAGCGATCATGCACTGATAACCTTCAAATTTCACTGTTACACAGAACAAAAACCGCAAAACAAAGAGATATTTTTATACAATAAAGGTGATTATAACTCTATGAGAGCTGTCTTAGCAGAATCTGACTGGCTATGCAACTTTGAAGGAAAAACTCGCAATATGAACACTGAAGAAACTTGGATATTTATTAAGGAAAAAACTGCTGGAACTTAGAGAAAACTTTATACCAACAGTTAGAATTGGAATTATGATTAAGTGGAAAAATGAGTTTCCAATCTCTGAAGAGCTAAGAGGCCTAATGAAGGAAAAGAACAGGAGCCTATCGTAAGTGGAACACTAGTCGGTATCAATACGATGCGGAAACTTCGAGATGCAAATTTGTTAAGCCAAGGAACAAAATTTAATGTCAGCAAATGTACCACAAAGCCAAAAGGGGACACGAGAGAGGGGTTGCTGAGCAATCCAAGACCCAGCCGAAGGCGTTTTGGAAATTTGTCAAGACCAAGCTGAAAACTAAATCTGGAATAGCACCATTACTGTCGGACCCAGGTGATCCCAGAGCCATATGTCATGATGACAAGGCAGAGATACTGCAGAAGCAATTTGTCTCAGTATTCACTAGAGAGCCTATCGGACCTACCCCACTGCTTTCTGTTCGTGTACACAACTGTATGGCGGAACCATATATATCTCGTTCAAGACTTCTCAAGAAGTTGGCATCTGTCAATATTAGCAAAAGCTGTGGTCCTGATGAGATCCATCCTAGAATAATTAAAGAATTGTCTAATCAATTTGCTGAGCCAATTACTATTCTCTACAGAAAGAGCATTGAACTTGGAGAACTGCCAACTGACTGGACGGAGGTTTTGGTTGCTCTCATTTACAAGAAGGGGTCTAAGAAGTTGGCATCCAATTATCGTCCCATAAGCCTTACATCAGTTTTGTGCATGATTCTGGAATCTATCATTTGCGAGTCAATAATCAAACATTTATCTGACAACAATGCCCCCTCTCAGAAACAAATATGGTTTTGTGCATGGTCGCTCTACTGTGCTTCAGCTGCTGCACTACCTCATTCACTGCTCTAAAGTTCTGGCTAGAGGCGGGGTAATGGACATGATATATTTAGATTATGCCAAAGCATTCAATACTGTACCCCATCATCGCCTGCTGTCTAAGCTTGAAAGCTATGGAATTATTAGCTTTCTAACCACAAGGCATCAATCGGTAGTGTAAATGGTGAGATCTTCCAGAGTACCCGTTTGGAGTGGCATTCCCCAGGGAAGTGTTCTTGGACCCACCCTGTTTGTAATATATATCAACGACTTTCCCGAGGTTATGGAATCTTATTCGTACATGTTTGCAGATGATACAAAAATTCGCAGACAAATCTCAAGCAGACGACTCTTACAAACTCGAAAATTACTTGGATGAGATGCAAAAATGGTCCGAGAAGTGCCTATTAAACTTTAACCCATCTAAATGTAAGGTATTATCTTTGGGGGCTTTTGAAAATATTATCTATGTTCATCGTTACCAGATTTCTGGACATGAGTTGGAGCATGTGGAGTTAGAAAAGGATTTTGGAGTTATGGTAGATTCAGCCCTTATACTAGCGAAGATTAAACTTGCTAATTCAATGACATGACTTATCTGACGTGTTTTCTCCTATCTCAGTCCAGACATGTTCAGGTCTTTATATACAGCTTTTGTTCGTAGCCATCTGGAGTATGCGCAAGCTGCATTGTCACCAAGCAGCAAAAACCTAGTGAACCAAATAGAACAGGTACAGATGAGAGTGACCAAGGTAGTGGACGGATTGGCTGATCTTGATTACCCTGAGCGACTCAGATTTTTAAAGCTTCCAACATTGATATATAGAAGGCACAGAGGTGACATGCTGGGGATATGGAAGCATTTTGGCATATACGAGAGAGATATCTTGCCAATATCTTTTAGGCCTCTAGATCGACCAAGCCGTCAACATAACAGGCAGCTGTTTCGCCATCGCCTGGTCGATGGAGTGTATGGCTTACAACGCAACAGCTTCTACTACCGTACAGTGAACATCTGCAATGGACACCCAGCAGAGTCACTAAACGTGTTCTAGAATCGGTTGGACGCGTACTGGGAGCACGCAGATTTCAAGTTTGACCCAGCCGCTGCACCGCCACAAACAGAATACGGCTAACATCCCGAGAGCGCAGCACAGAGTCGTCATCTCGACTGGCCTGCGGAATGTACTTAAGTAAGTGTACTTAAGTGTAAATGTGTTCGTGGCATAGTAAGGGGAAATCAGAAGCCTCCAATTTCCATACATGATCACAGGGTCCTTAATAGGTGTAAAGGACAACGAGGAATCAAAGTGAGGCAAATTTAGCTCGAGATCGGAGAGGGATGGACGGAAAAGGGAAGAAATACGTACCAGTGTGATAGACCAATAATTACCAGCAGGGGGGGAGGAGGCAGCTTTCACACCAGTCGCTTTCACTTCCATGTCTGGTTGGCGTTGGGCATTGTCATTCACTCCAGAGCCGTAAATAAGAATCTATGGCTCTGATTCACTCCAGGTAGTGTAGTACAGCCGAAATCAATTATCCACCAAGATTTTCCTTCCATGGTACAAAGAAATAAGTAGCACATCTATATATAATCATAAAACACAGAGAAATCAGTAGCACATCTATATATAATCATATAACACAAAGAAATCAGTAGCACATCTATATATAATCATACAACACCTTATGTCACCACAAGCAAGCAACTCCTTCTATTATAATGATGAGGTACTGCCAAATCATACATAGGCCTACATGTGTTGTTCCTTATTACCCAGATAATTATTATGATGGGAGGAAAATTTAGCTGGATACTGAATTGCGGCTGTTTGTTGTATGCAGTAGATATTGTATGTACAGTTGGCCACAAGATTCCCTGAACACGTCTTGCGAGATGCGGCAACCATATCACGATTGTTTACTGCAGAGAGTAGTAAAATAATAATAATAGCTTTAATATACTCTGCGTAGAAGCTTTTCACCTTGTTTCCACTCGACTAATCTGCGTTCATGATACATTTTGAGCCCTTCATTAAATAATGAAATTTTACTACTCTCTGGAGTAAACAAACGCGATATGGTTGCCGCATGCCGCATCTCGCTAGACGTGTTCAGGGAATCTTGCGACAAACTATACGTATGTATGGTAATGCCAGGAAATTTTTGTCAATAGATTCTTTACCTATTTTGTTAAACGAATTTTTTTTTTTTTTTTTTTTAATTGCAGAGATACTGATTCCTCTAAACTACCATATTCTATGAAACAAATAAACTAATTGTTACTAATACGGGGACCTGTTTTATGACATAATTTGGAGGATTCAGTAACCCTAAAGGTTACTAAAGGTAAAGTGACTTCAATTATCTTTCCGACGATGAAACCAATTCAAAGTTTAATTAAGGGACCCTGTGATGTAGTTAGAAAATTAGAGGTAAAGGAGTCCTTCAAATATTGCCACGAAATATCATTTATATGGAAGCGCGTGTTTCGTGGCATGGATAGGAGGAATCAGAAGCCTCCAATTCCCATACACGATCACAGGGTCCTTAAGGTACAGTACAGTAAGCGTGATGGTAATGGTGACGGGGCATACTTATGATATTACCCCTAATGTACTACTTATCTATAGAAGCAAACAAAAATAATTTATATGTTTTATTATTGTTTTGCATGACATCTTGTTCAGAAAATGATGTTAATGTCTGAGTGTTGATTAATGCTGCATGCCTCTGTGTGTATATAACCATTCAAGGAGTAACACCAGTCTGAGCTTGGATCCAATCCAGGTAGGCAGTGACACGAGTGAAGGCGTCTGGGTAGCCAGCCTCACACCCAGCAGAGGAACCAAATGAAGTAATACCAAGGGTAACTCCATTATAGTTAAGAGGGCCGCCAGAGTCACCCTGTAAAAGATAGACTATGTTATTAGAATGATACTAATATAAATAACATTCATGATAGTCAACCTGTAAAGGACATAATGTGTACTCAGAATAACACTAATATAAATAACATTCTTATTTTAACACATTATTGAAGAATAAGAGGATATTTTCATGTTAGCATGTTAATTAACAAAGTGTAGGTGTTCATCTTACGTTGCAAGTGCCCTTCCCTCCAAGAGCATCAATACAGATTTGATTGTCAGTAACAATACCATAGACGGCATCACACTCAGCAGTTCCCAAAGTGGGAACATCAACCTGACGAAGCTTGTCAGTGATTCCAAGGGCATCTATACAAAAGAAAGGTTATATTAGCATATGTTGAAGCTTATTAGTGATATTACTGGCACCTATACAAAGCAAACAAAGGTTATATTAGTATATGTTGATGTTTATCAATGATACTACTGGCACCTATATAAAACAAAGGTTATATTAGTATTTGTTGTTTATCAGTGATATTACTGGCACCTATACAAAACAAAGGTTATATTAGTATATGTTGAAGTTTATCAGTGATACTACTGGCACCTATACAAAACAAAGGTTATATTTGTATTTTTTGAAGCTTATTAGTGATATTACTGGCACCTATATAAATCAAAGGTTATATTTGTATCTATTAAAGCTTATCAATGATATTACTGGCACCTATATAAAACAAAGGTTATATTTGTATTTGTTGAAGCTTATCAGTGATACTGCTGGCACCTATACAAAGCAAGCAAAGGTTTTATTAGTATTTGTTGAATAAAGATACATCATGTACTTATTCCAATATTTGTATAAGATATATATAGATACATCATATAGTTATTCCAATACAAAGAATTAAAACACAACTGAAGATGTATATGTGTCCTGCCTAATGACATTATGATAAAGCACAAGTTAATTGATTATACTGACTTTACTAACTATGATCTCTACCCAGCACACTTCTCAACTACCCAGCAAACACTGGTGGGGGAAGATGTGTTGATGTAAGACCACCCAGCACACTTCTCAACTACCCAGCACACACTGGTGGGGGAAGATGTGTTGATGTAAGACCACCCAGCACACACTGGTGGGGGAAGATGTGTTGATGTAAAACCACCCAGCACACTTCTCAACTACCCAGCAACACACTGGTGAGGGCTGGTTCTATCCAGAAATAAGGAATCTGGCATCCTCTACCACACCCTGGCCTGTTCTGTCTGTCTCTCATACTATTCCTCATTCCTTCTGGGTAGCCGACGAGATCGCCCGATTGGGTGGCACAACAAGGAAGACTACAGACGGTGGGTTTGTTGGCTCTAGGGTACATGCCCGTGAGCCAGCAGTCCCCTCGTCTATTGCCTTCGAAGAAACAGATCTCACTATTGCCCTGAGTCCCATTTGGGGGTCTGAGTATCTGCGCGGCTTCGGTCAACCAGACTCGGGACTCCTCGGCCAGACAGTCTGGGGAACTGCAACAACAAAAACAACAACAATTATGATCTCTTGTTCACACACACACACACTTACTGTCAGAGTCCCTGCCCCATCCTGATGGTGTGACGATCGTGCCAACTGTAGGGTCGGAGGACGGGAGACTGACGGCATTGATGTTAGCTGAAGGTAAACCCCAAAAGATGTTACCATGATGAATGTTACTGATGTGAAATTAATAACTATATAACTATATTTATTACTGTACTGGATGTTAGCTGAATAAAAACCCCAAAAGATGATAACATGATGAATGTTACTGATGTGAAATCAATAACTATATTTATTACTGTACTGGATGTTAGCTGAAGGAAAACCCAAGATTTTTCATTCTATTATCTTCTTGGGCCAAGAAGATAATAGATTGAAAAATATTACTGGTGTAATATAAATATCATAATAATCATATTTATCAACTAAACTGGATGTTAGCTGAAGGTAAATCCAAGAAGATGATAGCATGATAAATAATACTGGTGTCATATGAATAATGTTATATAAATAACTGAATTGGATGTTAGCTAAAGGAAATCTGATCATCTTAGGAAAGATGATAGCATGTTAAGTTTCTATAAATGATACTGGTGTGAAATAATTAACGATATAAAATTATCAACTACATGTATATTGTGAAGGACTGTACAATAATTTACCATCAAAGGATACTGGGCTGGGCAGACGAATGACTGAGATATCATTCTTGATGGTGAAACTGTTGTAGTTTTCGTGGACTGTGAAGTCAGTACTTGTCATTGAGACCTGCTCTGGTTCATTGGCTGTGATGTCATGGGCACCCATCACGACCTCAACAGAACCAGCACTGCAATGATGTGTTATAAACAACTTCTGTGTATTACAAGGGATAATTGGACATTTTTACAGATACTAAGTCACAGATACAAAGAGAACTCCTGTGTATTACAAGGAATTATTGGACAAATTGAACTCTTGTGTATTACAAGGAATACTGGACAATAAAACCTGTGTATTACAAGGAATTATTGGACAAAATCACAGATACAAGTAATGAGAAGAATAGATCTATAACCAATGCCTCAAGTCACATGAAATTCATTGACAATTATTATGCAACAACGAGAGTATTATGTAAACATGTTGTGTTAAGTGTGAGGAGTTTAGTTATGAAAAGAAGGTATATTATGTATCGATAATGGGGGATAGATTGGAACATGATTTATTTATTCTATAAAAATACACCAATAATGGTCACTATAATTTTGATAAGCATACATTACCTTACATTTTGCTGTAATCAAACTTCTTTTGTGAGTTTATGTAAGTATGTCTATCCACCCATGATATATTTTTCATTATACGTTATACATAAAAGTTTGGTATATTCTACTTGCTTACCCGTCCATGCAGTGAGCGGCAGTGAGAACCCACTCACTGGAGATGAGGGAACCACCACAGAAGTACATGCCATCGATGAAGAGAGCCACTTGGTGGGGCCAAGAGTGAGGTGCTGCCTCAACACCGCCAACAATGCGGTCTATAGTCAAGGTTAAACAAGAACTTATTAATATAATATATTGTGCCTCGGTGTTTATTGTTGTTTGGAAGTGAATAGTAGTGATCCAATACTTTATGTTAATTATTTGATGCAGTGAAGGTTAAATGAAAACTTATGAATGCAATATTATGCCTCTGTGTTTATTGTCGTGTGAAAGTACATACTACTTTATAATGATGATTACTTAATGCAAAATATTTAATATAAACAGAATAAAACAGGTGTCTGTTCAGAATATTTTTCACACATAGGGATGAATTGATTATATCATTATAGAGTAAGATATTACAATATTACTTAAGGATGAAGCAATATTACTCACTGGACTTGACGGGTCCGATGGGAGTGACAAGAGGCCTGGGAGATTTCCAGTGCCATTCCTTGCCTGCAGCGGGGTTACCGCTCTGTATGATGTAAGGAAAGAAAGTATTAATGTTATGTTGTGGATGTAAGGACAGTATTAATGTTATGTTGTGAATGTAAGGACAGTATTAATGTTATGTTGTGGATGTAAGGACAGTATTAATGTTATGTTGTGGATGTAAGGACAGTATTAATGTTATGTTGTGGATGTAAGGACAGTATTAATGTTATGTTGTGGATGTAAGGACAGTATTAATGTTATGTTGTGAATGTAAGGACAGTATTAATGTTATGTTGTGGATGTAAGGACAGTATTAGTGTTATGTTGTGGATGTAAGGACAGTATTAATGTTATGTGATGGATGTAAGGACAGTATTAATATTATTTTGTGGACGTAAGGACAGTATTAGTGTTAGTGTGTGGTGGAGTGAAGGACAGTATTAATGTTAAGTGTGTTGTTTATATAAGGACAGTATTAGTGTTAGTGTGTGGTGGAGGGAAGGACAGTATTAATGTTCGTGTGTGTTGGAGGCAAGGACAGTATTTGTGTTAATGTGTGTTGGATGTAAGGACAGTATTAATGTTAGTGTGTGGTGGATGTAAAGACGGTATTAACGTTAGTGTGTGTTGGATGTAAGGACAGTATTAACGTTAGTGTGTGGTGGAGGGAAGGAGAGTATTAATGTTAGTGTGTGAAGGATATAGGGACAGTATTAATGTTAGTGTGTGGTGGAGGGAAGGAGAGTATTAATGTTAGTGTGTGAAGGATATAGGGACAGTATTATTGTTAAGTGTGTGTTGGAGGGGAGGACAGTATTAATGTTAGTGTGTGTTGGAGGATGTAAGGACAGTATTAATGTTAAGTGTGTGGTGGAGGGAGGGACAGTATTAATACTAGTGTGTTGTGAAGTTGAGGAAAGTATTAGTATAATTTTGTAGTGTTAGAGTCAAGGAAAGTATTGTAGCTCCTCTTGTGCATGAAAGCAGAGTGTTGAATTCATCTCAAGTAGTGATGTTCATTAAGGAGAATGTTATACTATAGCTGGTCTTGAGTGGTGGAAGTAATACAATAGTTTCGTAAAGTGTTGTTGTTGTTTTAAGTTGTAACGTAAAGGATTGTATTTAATAAAGTTCCTTTCATTTAGTGGAGGCTACGGCATTGTGTATAAAATTACACTTGTGAACTTAACGAAAACTGTAGAGGGAATTTGAAGGATATTACGTATGAAGTAAAAATAATAATAATTAAATGTAGAGTGACGTGTTATAGATTTAAGTGCATTTGTTAGTAAATGTAGTTGGTGATACGAGTATAATATTATTAGTGTGTGTAATTACAGTCACAATAAACGTGGTGGGTGTGTAATTGAACAAGTGGACTGTGAGAATGAGTGAGGCAGGGGGTGGTGTTAGTGAGACTCACGGCGACGGCGACGCAGACGAAGAGGAGGGCAAGCTTGGCGATCATGGCGGCGACCTGACTTCAACCCCAGTGATTGCTCTTTATATACCCGAGGAACGACCCATAGCTGCCCTACTCAGGGTTACCAGAGGTGGTGATACAGCACAATTCCCAATATTTTTGTTTTCAGTTTTCTTTCAAGTTACAGTTTGAGAATTTTTTACCCACACCAGCAAAACAGAGATACAGACTAATAAACTATCGGACACTTTTCATTTTGTTCGTCCGTGAGAAAACTTTGACTTAAATTGACAACGTTTTCTTAATGCTTAGATAACTGAGACCGACGAGCATTTTCATATTGTATGGTAGGTTTCCTAGACTAGCCTTACTTCCCATTAATCTATTGTCATTTTTCTCTATGCCACATATCCATATTTTTTCCTGTTTACCCCTTCCTTCGCAAATTTCATTTTCAGGATAATTTCAAAAGTATGAGTTCTTCCCCTCATTGAAACCACGAGTTCATTAACGTACACATTTCCACAGGATATATTATTAACTTCATTCTATTTTTTCCCTTTGGGCATCACTTCCCGTGACAGTTTCAATCTCACTTTAGCACCCTGACAATATACTTATTAGAGCAGTGTTTCCCAAACTTTTTTATCGTGACCCTGAACACAAATTTATTTTGGCCTGGCGACCCTCAAGGATGAAATATTATTTCAGTATTATTTTAGTTTTATCCATTTGAAAAAAGGTTAATAAATTTTACCATAAGTTACTAATTAATAAATACTCGTCTATGTTTTGTTCTACCTTCATTTATCGCACTTTAATATTCACAACTATTTTCCTGTCCCAGTTTGAATGACGATTTATATTCCACAATTATGATGTTACTAATTATGTTTGAATTAGTTTTACTTCTAATCTCTCTCTCTCTCTTTTACTTATTTATTTTAATATTTTATGAATTTTGTAGCCATCCCGCGACCCTCAGGAACACCTATGCGACCCTCATTTGGGTCGCGACCATGGGTTGAGGAACCACTGTATTAGAGGATATTTTGAACCTACAATACTCATAACATAAGTTAGAACCATCAAACCTAATCTCCTGTACAGTCGGCGGCAGAAGTCCTGTCGCCTCACCTGCTTCACCGAGACACGCAGTGTTCATGGACTCGAAAAATACGCACGTTTTCTGCACTTAATAATCTCGAGTCTATGAACATCGCGTGGCTCGGTGAAGCAAGTGAGGCGACAGGACTTTTGCCGTCGACTGTACCTCACACACAGCCCTGTAGGCCTACCGCTTCCTGACAATTTCTTTATTGAAGAAAAACATCACTTATTATTATTATTATTATTATTAAAATAGACTAGAGACACAAAGCTGGGAGAGAATGCAAGCATTCTATCAATCCAAGGACCCATGAATCCAACCTGAAGAAAAGAAGACTGCTTAGCGAAAAAAAAGATGAGCAGTTAGCTTAATAAAAACATTTTAGCCCTACTCCTGAAGCCAGCCAGTCCTACACCATCAAAGATAGATTCACCAAGGCCATTCCGACCTAGGAACAAACGATCGACTGTACTGACAGGTTCTAAAGCGCGGCAATACGTAAGCATACATATGGGAGTCCAATGCACCACGAGTGACACGAGCAGGAACATACAGAGGTGGCAGAGAGGAGTTAAGAGGATGCAGCATGTTACTTCTGATCTTGAACAGCATGCACAATAATGCAACAGAACGACGGTGACTCAGATTACAATCAAGTAAACCGCCGATAAGAAAATTAGCATTGGAAACAATCCTATCCAGCAACTTGAGATGGCAATCAGCTGCTGAACACCACACTGGAGAACAGTATTCCAACAGAGGCAACACAAAGGAGTTGTAACACCGCAGTAACAACGAGTGATCTCCGAACACACGCCAAGCTCTACGCATTATATCCAACTTCTGGGAGACAGACCTTGAAATTGACCGAACATGCCTCTCAAAAGTTAGCTTGGCATCAAATGTAACTCCCAGAATAACCAATTTCTCAGACCCCTCCAATACAATCCCATCAAGAATCAAGGGTGGCGATAAAGGATACACCGTGTGAGACCTAGAGACGACCATTGTCCTAGTTTTGCCAGCATTCAACCTCATACCCCACAACCTGCACCAATCACTAATCCTATCCAGGTCACGATCTAATGACTGAGCAACAGAAATCCTGGCACCAGGGGTCGGCACAACAGCAATGAGAGTGGAGTCATCTGCATAACCATACAGGTCATTCTCCAAGATGTTAAAGAGTTCAGAGGTATACAGTAGGAACAACAACGGCCCTAAGACACTACCTTGGGGCACCCCAGACACTAATTCAACTCTTTCACTCCGCACACCATCCACAACAACATACTGGGATCGAGCAGTGAGGAATTGCAACAAGACAGACAAGACTGAACCGCCAACACCAACAGAGCAAAGTCTGTAGAGGATACCCAGATGGTTTACCCTATCAAACACGGCAGAAAAGTCAAGTTGCACCAGTCTAGCCTCACGACCCAACTCCAAAGCATTCTGCAGTACATGAGAGACACACAGAAGTGCATCACACATGCCAAGGCCCCTTCGATATGCAAACTGTGAGGGTGGGAATACACCATTACGTTCCATGAAGTTACTTAAACGCACAGCCACCACACTCTCAAACACCTTAGACAACACAGGAGTGATGGAAATCGGCCTGTAATCGCCAACTGAAGATGAAGGAGGGCCCTTGGGAATTGGGGTAACATTAGCAGACCTCCAACATTCAGGAAAACTACCAAGACGAAGTAGTCTCCTGAAGACAACACTGAGGCGGGGAGCTAGGACATCAGCCGTCTGTTTAAAGAACAGAGGAAACATTTCCAAGGGGTCAATACCACCATAAGAGTCCAACTCATGAAGGAGTTTTTTTTAACTTCCCTTGACCTAAAGGCAAATGAGGAGAGACCAGGGCAGGGGTGACATGTGGAGGGCAACTCTACAGACTCCCTAGACTGCTTGCTATCAAAGTGAGCTGCAAGCAATGCAGCCTTACCACCGGGCTCATACACCAGGCTACCACCGTCACCAACCAAGGGGGGGAGTGAAGAGTCAGACCCGAATACAGCACTCTTCAAGGTAGACCACCATTTATGTGTGCTCCGAGCATTCAGCAACACATCCCTGGCTCCATTATAGAACTGCTGCTCTGCCTCCGCATAGACACCATAAGCCATTCTTTGGCAGTCAATAAACTCATCCCACTTTGCTCTGCAACGATCACGCATCCACCTACAATAGGCACCCTACTTAAGATCAAATGCGGCCCTACACTCATCAGTAAACCAAGGTGCATGACTATTGCGCACACAAATGATCTTCTTAGACACATATTGCTCAATTACCATAGACAAATGCTGATTCAGCAACTCTACTGGATTATCAGCAACATGCATTACATGCCATGGAAACCCATGCACAGCACCACAAACTGCATCCCAATTAACACGATTCTTCAGAAGCACTTCCCTCTTCACACACAGGTTTGGAACTGATTGGGCAGTGGAAACCTTCACAGAGAGAGAAGAATGATCTGAACTTCCAATTGGTGCGACCACAGCTACTTCCACCAGATCCAGAACATCAGTCATCACCAGGTCAAGGGTTCCACCTTTCACATGGGTTGGACCAACAACCAATTGGTCACAGCCAGAGACCGATGAAAAATCCAAAGCAGCAACACCATGACGAGTCGTTATTGAGGACCCTAGCCATTCCTCATGGTGCACATTGAGGTCACCCATAAAGACAAATGACGCACGACTGTCCTCCGCTTGCACCCTAGCCATTGATGTTAACAAACAGTCATATATACCATCCTCCAGACCTGGGTTCCGATACAAGCTGTAAAGATAAAAGTTAAACCATCATCTCACAGCAACCACATTCAAACTTTTTCTGTCTAAAACAACCAAAACCATCTCTAACGTAAGCAGCTTACCCACGAGACTGCAGCAACTCCCCACAGTACAGCAGAACAGGTCGACCAAAACCAGGAATCCGTAATTCTGACTGATGACGCCTGTCAGAGACTACTCTCTGAGAATAACAGCACATCATAATGAGGGGCCGCCACAGTCAAATCAGCAAAATTCCCAGATAAACCATGCACATTCGAGCAAAGTACTCTGCAGCACCGAGGAGGACGCCTCGGACCCGGGTTCAACTCCACATCCGGGTTCAACTCCACATCCGGAAACCTAAGTTTCAGGCAAACAAAAGATAGCAGATAGAGAAAACCCATAAAACTAGATCTTTGGATGCATAACACAGAATCAAATAATACTAGAGGGGCAGTAATGATGGTAAAGAAGCCACCACCACCAACTAGTCCCATAGCCCTGCCCAGACAACATAGGATTGGCGGGAAAATGATGAAGAAAAAATAGAAAGAGGAAGAGAAGCATACGCCAAGCCCCGTATGGAAGGGAGAGGAGAGAGTTGGAGGAAGATCGGGCTTGTGACTATGGCTTCAACTCTAAACCTCCTCTCGGGGATGCCGTTGGTCCACCAAAAAGGTGAACTCGTCCGCCTTCGGAACAGCATTTCCTCTGAACCGGGACAACCCAGTGCCCTGGAAATGCCAATCCTTCTGCACACTGTTATGTAAGCCCGATTTGTCTTTATTTTTGTTTCAATATTTGTTGTACAGTCGGCAAAAAAGTTTCATTACCACCCCTACGTTAATTTTAACATCGATAAGAGCGGTAGGGTTGGTACTCCGCTGACTGGGCAGCTGTGCCTCATCATCCGAGATGGGTATCGTCTTCGCCCCGGCCGATAATATGTGAGTCGCAGCAGTGACCACTTTTTTATATAAAAAATGTAGCTGATTATAAATAAAATTTTGAGTGTTCAAAAACTCTTACTATTTAACTATTCATTTCTAAACATAGAAATGCGTTTGAGTATTTTAGAACAAGAATAACCATGAAATACCCAGAAATAATAGCACTGGGTGAAAGAACGTCATCTCTACTTGCCTGCCCATGAGACACTGAGGGAGGGGCACGGAGGGTGGGCCTGAGTGGCCCTCGCGTCATGCCTGACTCGCCAGTCAGGCGTACCAACATTACATCACACTGTTAAAAGGATGGTAACAAAACTTTTTTTTGCCGACTGTACAAGTGTAGCATAGCAAGTTTCTCACGTCAACGTGGTGAAAGGCCCTGTGAGAGGAACTCCCACTTCGTGGACACGTGAATTCTTGTCCATACCCGGGAACCAAAGGGACATGGGGGGAGCATGTCCGTCCCGGACGCGTGAATTTCCGTCGGGATCACAGGTACCAGAGAGACATTGGGGGAGTGGTACTTGTGTCCGTGCGGCCTGTTTATAAGAGCGAGAGCCGACGTGGTTAGTCAGACACTTGTTAGAACTTGATAATGAATGTTGGTGTGCGTGCTGGGTGCAGAGAGGAATCTTGGGAATACGTCCCTGTTGTACAGCCATGGCTGATAGTGGTGGACCAGGGTCCAAGGAATGTTGGAGAGCAACTGAACAGAGTTCGAAAAAGTGAGTCTTCTAAACCTCTCTCAACATTGAGAATGGTTTGGAAAATTCACTTGTTCGAACTCTGTTCAGTTGCTCTCCAACACTCCTTGGACCCTGGTCTAGCACTATCAGCCATGGCTGTACATATTCTGTATAGCTAAGTAATATTTTGTGATCTCCTTTGCAAGTGTATCAGTGTGTAAACTTATCCAAGTCAATATTTAAGTGAGTGAAGTAATTAAAGAATTACTGCCAGCACTTAAAGTAAGGTGTTTAACTCTGTCATAACTCAGGACTTATAGTCGTTGTATAAGTAAGTTAAGTCCCATCATTCTAATTATAGTGTAACTAAGTGAATTCTCATCATAATTAGTCGTGTAATTGATTAATAATATTGTGTGATTATTATTATTATTATTGATGTGTCATTTCTTATTGTAATTAACTAATGCCATCATTACTGTGTACTGTGTGGCCTCCAGAGCTCGCAGTTTATGCATAATAAATATATTTTTTCTGTGCATTTACCAAGTGTTGAGTGAGTAATTTGTTGCAGTATGGGAATACCTGATTTAATTTTAATTTATTGTATTGTGTTTGTCCAACTACTTAGTGGTAATAATAATTGTTAATTGTTTTACTTCGTGTTTGGCTTTATACCAAGTAATATAGAACATCGTTTGTTGCGAGAGAAGATAGATATTTCTTGCTATACTTAATCGTGTTTATTCTTGATAGTCGGATAATCATTCTCATTCCCTCACTTCCCCTCTCGTAACAACACATATACAACAGACAGACAGACCCCAGGGCATAATATTTCCATATATGAGGGTCCCTAACTAACATGAGGGCTCTTAAGGACCCCTAATTTATGAAGGGGTCACATTGGGCCCCAAATGTATGAAAGCCCCTCAACACATGCAGATGAGGTATTAACACCAATGGGCTACGAAGAGCTATTTTCACACCGAGTTGATTGTCAGGTTTGAAATAGCTTCATATAATCTTGATAATTTTGTTCTATCTTATGCTTTGCTACGATTCTGTTCATCCAAAGAGGCTACTAGGACAAGAGGCCAGTCATACCATTCTGTCAAAAGTGGACATGATTGATTTTGGATTTCTCGAACTCTTAATTCCCTTTGTGATGAGGACATCAGGTGGTTATTTTGGCTTTAGTTTTCACCCTGCATTATATAAATTACGGGGTTAGTACAGTGTTGGTAAATCTGAAGCAGGTGATTCCGTCATAATACTCCATGCAACAGAACACTATTATTTTTGTTCATCTGATCCTGTTTCCTGGCATACTTTGGAGGAATCAAAGTACTCTACTGTACAAAAAGTGTACAGTGACTAGTACATCACCAAGGAGCTGTACTCAAGTGTTATCAGACAGAAAGAAGGTACTGGTGTTGGAAAACCCTACACTACGATAATGTGGGAAGATGGGGGTTTCTGAGAAGCTGAGGCCTTGAATTAACATGTGGCCAATTTCCACGGTATTATCCCCCCCTCCCCGCCCCTTGATACACGGGGAACTCCATTATACCCACTTGAGATAACCTGAAGGATAAATAATAATAAATAAATAGTAAATAATAAGGATAAATAAATAATAATGATAAGGTAACCTAGTGACGTGTATATAACAATCACTGAAGGATAAATAACTATACATGAGCATTATGGACATTATCCAAATAATACACTTATACTCCATTTACTACAAGGGAAAGGTAAGAAGTGGAAGAGATACTGAAATAGTACAAATGAACAGACGTTCCAGGAAAAAACAAACAAACACATATTGCAAAAGGAATGGATATAAATGTAGCTGAATTTTTAAGGGGGGTAGTACAGTGTTGGTAAATCTGGAGCAATTGATTGCTCCCAACTTATCCAAGCTAAATTATTTTTGTTTGTCTGGTCCTGTTTCTATTTGGGAAGAATCGCGGCACTCCAATGTACCAAAAGCATACTATGTATATATATATACCGTATACTGAAATGGTCATGTATGATGTATATTATACTTTTAGTGTAAAATGAGACTTATAAATGATAATAATGATAGTGATAATAGTGGGGATGATGATGATGATTAATGCAAGCTTCTACATAATTGGTTGAAAAAGCAATTTTTCTACAATGGGAGAAGAACTTTTGACGGTAAAATCAGCCAGAGCTTTACTGAATCCTCCGAACTATGTCGCCAAACAGATCCTCTGTTAGTAACAATAATGCAATTATATGTTTCCTATTATTTACTAGCCGGGAAAAGAATCAGTAATAATGTAAATAAAGAATGAAGCTATACCAGTTATAACAGTTAAACTAGTCATGCTCTCTTACAATGATGATACCAATTTTATCATACAGCAGCAAGAGAGAGATAAGGTTGTATGTATTGCATCACCTGTGGGAAATCTGAGTGCTTTATTGAGAACCTTGGACCGATCCTCGGGTATATAAAGAGCAATCACTGGGGTTGAAGTCAGGTCGCCGCCATGATCGCCAAGCTTGCCCTCCTCTTCGTCTGCGTCGCCGTCGCCGTGAGTCTCACTAACACCACCCCCTGCCTCACTCATTCTCACAGTCCACTTGTTCAATTACACACCCACCACGTTTATTGTGACTGTAATTACACACACTAATAATATTATACTCGTATCAACAACTACATTTACTAACAAATGCACTTAAATCTATAACACGTCACTCTTCATTTAATTATTATTGTTTTCACTTCATATTTAATATTCTTCAAATTTCCTCTACTACTTTCGTTAAGTACAAAAGTATAATTTTATACACAATGCCGTAGCCTCCACTAAACGAAAGGAACTTTATTAAATACAATCCTTTACGTTACAACTTAAAACAACAACAACACTTTACGAAACTATTGTATTACTTCCACCACTCAAGACCAGCTATAGTATAACATTCTCCTTAATGAACATCACTACTTGAGATGAATTCAACACTCTGCTTTCATGCACAAGAGGAGCTACAATACTCTCCTTGACTCTAACACAATAAAATTATACTAATACTTATCTCAATTTCACAACACACTAGTATTAATACTGTCCTTCCCTCCACCACACACTTAACATTAATACTGTCCTTACATCCTCCAACACACACTAACATTAATACTGTCCTCCACTCCAACACAGACTAATACCAATACTCTTCTTACGTCCACAACATAACATTAATACTGTCCTTACATCCACCACATAACATTAATACTCTTCTTACATCCACCACATAACATTAATACTGTCCTTACATCCACAACATAACATTAATACTCTTCTTACATCCACAACATAACATTAATACTGTCCTTACATCCACAACATAACATTAATACTCTCCTTCCTTACATCATACAGAGCGGTAACCCCGCTGCAGGCAAGGAATGGCACTGGAAATCTCCCAGGCCTCTTGTCACTCCCATCGGACCCGTCAAGTCCAGTGAGTAAAATTGCTTCATCCTTAAGTAATATTGTAATATCTTACTCTATAATGATATTATCAATTCATCCCTATGTGTGAAAAATAATCTGAACAGACACCTGTTATATTCTGTTTATATTAAATATTTTGCATTAAGTAATCATTATTCTGTACTTCCACACGCCAATAAACACAGAGGCATAATATTACATTCATAAGTTTTCATTTAATCTTCACCGCATCAAATAATTAACATAAAGTATTGGATCACTACTATTCACTTCCAAACAACAATAAACACCGAGGCACAATATTATATTAATAAGTTCTTGTTTAACCTTGACTATAGACCGCATTGTTGGCGGTGTTGAGGCAGCACCTCACTCTTGGCCCCACCAAGTGGCTCTCTACATCGATGGCTTGTACTTCTGTGGTGGTTCCCTCATCTCCAGTGAGTGGGTTCTCACTGCCGCTCACTGCATGGACGGGTAAGCAAGTAGAATATACCAAACTTTTATGTATAACGTATAATGAAAGATATATCATGGGTTAATAGACATACTTACATAAACTCACAAAAGAAGTTTGATTACAGCAAAATGTAAGGTAATGTTTTCTTATCAAAATTATAGTGACCATTATTGGTCTTTTTATAGAATAAATAAATCATGTTCCAATCCATCCATCATTATCAATACATAGTATACATTCCTTCTTTTATAAGATGTTCAGAGTATTTTCATAACTAAACTCCTCACACTTAACACAACATGTTTACATAATACTCTCGTTGTTGCATAATAATTGTCAATGAATTTCATGTGACTTGAGGCATTGGTTATAGATCTATTCTTCTCATTATTTGTATCTGTGATTTTGTCCAATAATTCCTTGTAATACACAGGTTTTATTGTCCAGTATTCCTTGTAATACACAAGAGTTCAATTTGTCCAATAATTCCTTGTAATACACAGGAGTTCTCTTAATATCTGTAACTTAGTATCTGTAAAAATGTCCAATTATCCCTTGTAATACACAGAAGTTGTTTATAACACATCATTGCAGTGCTGGTTCTGTTGAGGTCGTGATGGGTGCCCATGACATCACAGCCAATGAACCAGAGCAGGTCTCAATGACAAGTACTGACTTCACAGTCCACGAAAACTACAACAGTTTCACCATCAAGAATGATATCTCAGTCATTCGTCTGCCCAGCCCAGTATCTTTTGATGGTAAATTATTATACAGTCCTTCACAATATATATGTAGTTGATAATTTTATATAGTTAATTATTTCACACCAGTATCATTTATAGTTTTCCTTCAGCTAACATCCAGTAAAGAAATAAATATAGTTATTAATTTCACATCAGTAACATTCAACATGTTATCATCTTTTGGGGTTTTTATTCAGCTAACGTCCAGTACAGTAATAAATATAGTTATTAATTTCATATCAGTAACATTCATCATGTTATCATCTTTTGGGGTTTACCTTCAGCTAACATCCAGTACAGTAATGAATATAGTTATATAGTTATTAATTTCACATCAGTAACATTCATCATGGTAACATCTTTTGGGGTTTACCTTCAGCTAACATCAATGCCGTCAGTCTCCCGTCCTCCGACCCTGCAGTTGGCACGATCGTCACACCATCAGGATGGGGCAAGAAGTCTGACAGTAAGTGTGTGTGTGTGTGTGTATGTGTGTGAACAAAAGATCATAGTTAGTAAAGTCAGTATAATAACTTTACTTGTGCATCATAATGTCATTAGGCAGGACACATACATCTTCAGTTGTGTTTTAGTTCTTTTTATTGGAATAACTATATGATGTATCTATATATATCTTATACAAATATTGGAATAAGTGCATGATGTATCTTTATACAACAAATACTAATAAAACCTTTGCTTGCTTTGTATAGGTGCCAGTAGTATCACTGATAAGCTTCAACATATGCTAATATAACCTTAGTTTTATATAGGTGCCAGAAGTATCACTGATAAACTTCAACATATACTAATATAACCTTTGTTTTATATAGGTGCCAGTAGTATCACTGATTAACTTCAACAAATACTAATATAACCTTTGTTTTATATAGGTGCCAGTAGTATCATTGATAAACTTCAACATATAATAATATAACCTTTGCTTGCTTTGTATAGGTGCCAGTAATATCACTAATAAGCTTCAACATATGCTAATATAACCTTTCTTTTGTATAGATGCCCTTGGAACCACTGATTTGCTTCGTCAGGTTGATGTTCCCATTATGGGAACTGCTGATTGTGATGCCGTCTATGGTATTGTTTCTGACACTCAAATCTGTATTGATTCTCTTGGAGGGAAGGGCACTTGCAACGTAAGATGAACACCTACACTTTGTTAATTAACATGCTAACATGAAAATATCCTCTTATTCTTCAATAATGTGTTAAAATAAGAATGTTATTTATATTAGTGTTATTCTGAGTACACATTATGTCCTTTACAGGTTGACTATCATGAATGTTATTTATATTAGTATCATTCTAATAACATAGTCTATCTTTTACAGGGTGACTCTGGCGGCCCTCTTAACTATAATGGAGTTACCCTTGGTATTACTTCATTTGGTTCCTCTGCTGGGTGTGAGGCTGGCTACCCAGACGCCTTCACTCGTGTCACTGCCTACCTGGATTGGATCCAAGCTCAGACTGGCGTTACTCCTTGAATGGTTATATACACACAGAGGCATGCAGCATGAATCAACACTCAGACATTAACAACAAACATCATTATCTGAACAAGATGTCATGTAAAGCACTATTAAAATCAATAAATTATATTTGTTATTTTAATAACCGGCTACGTAGGATACACTCATATTACCATTTGGCAGAGTGAATTTTCCATAAAATGAGATTTCGTTTGTCTGTATGTGTTGTTGTATTCATAGAACTTTCTCTACATACAATTGACAGCTCTGAAATCGGTTCCATATGTTGCTCCACGACTTCGAAATGGTTTTCATGCCTGTATCATTAATATTTATCACGTATTTGAGGAGAATCGAAGGAAAATGTGCGAAAGAAATACACATCTCGCATGAATTGTATAAGGGAGTTTACAGCAAGAAATAGGGACAGTTCTGTACCAGACAGAGATCAATTCCTGATCCGTAAATACTTTTTCTTGTTTCATTGGTCTTTAAGGGGAACAGCAAAATGCCACAATTGACTACTGGAAGACATACTGAACTCATAAAACACATGTGAACTCTCTGAATTAATAAGACTTATGATATAAGGGTAGAGAGAAATATTAACGGCCCCACGTTGGGCGCCAAATAATGTGGTAATAAGGAGGGGAAGAATAATATATATATGGCTCCTCAGATTGTGAGCCAAATTATGTGATATAACTTACCCAGCATTTTATATAAGAGACGTAACGTCGGTTGGTCACAACACCACTCACGGTTTTGTTCCTCTTATTCTCACTTATTACTCAAAATAAAAGTGATCAAGGGGTTTCCCATCTATGTATGCACTAATAGTAGTAATGCTAGTTACGTAAGGTCACACAAAGACTGCTTTACGTTACTCTACTATATTTATTCTCAACCAAAGACTAACAATAATTAATTCAAACGATAAATAACACACGCACACATCACTCACACTCGGAATTATACTCGCTAGCTAGCTAAAAGACACTCCGGTTTTGAATCTACGGCACTTCTTTCCATAACAGATTCACCGAGACACTTATTTAATTATAATAACACATAGCACTGTATTCTAGGCCTGTTCTATAGCCTACTAGCCTTACGTTAATGATAACAAGGCCAAAGCTAAAACTATATTTTTCAGGTGCTAATTTAATTTAGACCCTTTTCTGTGGCCTTATCTAAACCCTATCTTTATAGCTTCTCTTTCTTTCTTCCTTTACTCGTCAGCTTTCTTCCCTCTCTGCCTCTTTACATTCCATTAATTTTTATAAATGAGGGTTGCAGGTGTATAAGTAATGCTTCACTGTACTCGTATAAGAATAAGAGAGTATATTAAGATTGACAAAGATACAAAATAAATTTTATTTATATGCCAGATGTAGTACAATCGTTATTAATTAGAGTAGCTTCATATTCTTCAATGAAATAACTTATACATTTGGACAATGTAGTCAATTCATGCTACAAGCTATCTTAAAATTAACAGTGGTTTAAACACTGGGTTATATTGTAACCGGCAAGCCAAAGGATATATGAACTGATTGTAAATGTTTGTGATTCGTGATACATACAATAAATGGAACAATATCATTAGTGTTGAAACCCTTACTTGATTAGATTGAGAATGAAAGCAGATCGCCATAGGCCTGGAAGACCCTGAAGGACGAGGGAGAAAGTGATAGAGAGGCGGGATATGTTATGACAGTGTCACACTTTAAGGGGTTGTAGCCTACTGTGTTGGTAAATCTGGAGCAAATGATTCCTTCAAGCTATTCCAGGCAACAGGCCACCATTATATTTGTTAATCTGGTTCTGTTTCGAAGGCATACTTTGGAGTAACCAAAAGTATAATACCCCCTTAACATATTCTGCGGCATCTAAATGTGAGTACGGGCATTCAATATCTTTTACTTGAAGTGGACTGATATTATATATACTCGCAAACTGAACTTCAATAAAGTTACAGAAGTGTACAGAATTCTGAAGAGATTTGCCTACAAATATGGCGAACGTGATCTGTAAATACAAATCCGAGATGGTTTGATGCTGAGGGTAGTATTATTAAACTACGTCTTCGAGGAAAAGGCTCTTCGTCGCTCAGTTCATATTACTGTGCAGTATATGAACGACAAAGAGCTTTTTCCTCGAAGAAGAGGTTTAATAATACGACCCTGAGAGATGTAAAAAAAAACGTGTTCTCATCAAACAGAGTAAAACTGATGATATAATTTGAAGTGAGTGACAAATACCAACCCAGAAAATGGTCGAGTTGTTGATAGCCTACAGACTCCATGGGTATAGCCTACACTGGAGGTCAATAATTCTGTCATGATCCGAAACACAATATAATGAATCTCTACCAACTGGAGTGATTCGGGAAGAGTGGGTGGGTGGATGTGAGTTTGATGGAGATTCGTCATGTTGCATCTGTCTCGGATTAGGACAGAATTATTGACCCACAGTGTATGTACAGTAAGCCTCAGAAATTCGTATACACCACTGTGACATCAAGGGCTTGTGACAACTAGAACATTTAGAACACTGATTTCCTAACCCCAAACTTTTCTAATCAAATTATTTGGCTTATACTTGAATTAATCGGCAGAACAATGCCTACTGTATGTGTGTGCAGAATCAGGGTATAATTCACTTTTGCTGTGTACGAATTTCTGATGCCTACTGTACCAGGCGTAGAAAAACGACCGAATTTGAGGGTTCCCGAGTTTAAATAAAGAGTCTATGTAAACAGACGTAAGTACACCACATAATTGACAGCAGGTAGAGAGACCTTTGGTATTCAGAAGACTAATAAAGGCTGATAATGATAATGAGTTATAATAGTGGGGATGATGATGATGATTAATGCAAGCTTCTACATAATTGGTTGAAAAAGTAATTTTTCTATAATGGGAGAAGAACTTTTGACGGTAAAATCAACCAGAGCTTTACTGAATCCTCCGAACCATGTCGCCAAACAGATCCTCTGTTAGTAACAATAATGCAATTATATGTTTCCTATTATTTACTAGCGGGGAAAAGAATCAGTAATAAGGTAAATAAAGAATGAAGCTATACCAGTTATAACAGTTAAACTAGTCATGCTCTCTTGCAATGATGATACCAATTTTATCATACAGCAGCAAGAGAGAGATAAGGTTGTATGTATTGCATCACCTGTAGGAAATCTGAGTGCTTTATTGAGAACCTTGGACCGATCCTCGGGTATATAAAGAGCAATCACTGGGGTTGAAGTCAGGTCGCCGCCATGATCGCCAAGCTTGCCCTCCTCTTCGTCTGCGTCGCCGTCGCCGTGAGTCTCACTAACACCACCCCCTGCCTCACTCATTCTCACAGTCCACTTGTTCAATTACACACCCACCACGTTTATTGTGACTGTAATTACACACACTAATAATATTATACTCGTATCACCAACTACATTTACTAACAAAAACACTTAAATCTATAACACGTCACTCTTCATTTAATTATTATTGTTTTCACTTCATATTTAATATCCTTCAAATTTCCTCTACTACTTTCGTTAAGTACAAAAGTATAATTTTATACACAATGCCGTAGCCTCCACTAAACGAAAGGAACTTTATTAAATACAATCCTTTACGTTACAACTTAAAACAACAACAACACTTTACGAAACTATTGTATTACTTCCACCACTCAAGACCAGCTGTAGTATAACATTCTCCTTAATGAACATCACTACTTGAGATGAATTCAACACTCTGCTTTCATGCACAAGAGGAGCTACAATACTTTCCTTGACTCTAACACAATAAAATTATACTAATACTTATCTCAACTTCACAACACACTAGTATTAATACTGTCCTTCCCTCCACCACACACTTAACATTAATACTGTCCTTACATCCTCCAACACACACTAACATTAATACTGTCCTCCACTCCAACACAGACTAACACCAATACTCTTCTTACGTCCACAACATAACATTAATACTGTCCTTACATCCACCACATAACATTAATACTCTTCTTACATCCACCACATAACATTAATACTGTCCTTACATCCACAACATAACATTAATACTCTTCTTACATCCACAACATAACATTAATACTGTCCTTACATCCACAACATAACATTAATACTCTCCTTCCTTACATCATACAGAGCGGTAACCCCGCTGCAGGCAAGGAATGGCACTGGAAATCTCCCAGGCCTCTTGTCACTCCCATCGGACCCGTCAAGTCCAGTGAGTAAAATTGCTTCATCCTTAAGTAATATTGTAATATCTTACTCTATAATGATATTATCAATTCATCCCTATGTGTGAAAAATAATCTGAACAGACACCTGTTATATTCTGTTTATATTAAATATTTTGCATTAAGTAATCATTATTCTGTGCTTCCAGACGCCAATAAACACAGAGGCATAATATTGTATTCATAAGTTTTCATTTAACCTTCACCGCATCAAATAATTAACATAAAGTATTGGATCACTACTATTCACTTCCAAACAACAATAAACACCGAGGCACAATATTATATTAATAAGTTCTTGTTTAACCTTGACTATAGACCGCATTGTTGGCGGTGTTGAGGCAGCACCTCACTCTTGGCCCCACCAAGTGGCTCTCTACATCGATGGCTTGTACTTCTGTGGTGGTTCCCTCATCTCCAGTGAGTGGGTTCTCACTGCCGCTCACTGCATGGACGGGTAAGCAAGTAGAATATACCAAACTTTTATGTATAACGTATAATGAAAGATATATCATGGGTTAATAGACATACTTACATAAACTCACAAAAGAAGTTTGATTACAGCAAAATGTAAGGTAATGTTTTCTTATCAAAATTATAGTGACCATTATTGGTCTTTTTATAGAATAAATAAATCATGTTCCAATCCATCCATCATTATCAATACATAGTATACATTCCTTCTTTTATAAGATGTTCAGAGTATTTTCATAACTAAACTCCTCACACTTAACACAACATGTTTACATAATACTCTCGTTGTTGCATAATAATTGTCAATGAATTTCATGTGACTTGAGGCATTGGTTATAGATCTATTCTTCTCATTATTTGTATCTGTGATTTTGTCCAATAATTCCTTGTAATACACTGGTTTTATTGTCCAGTATTCCTTGTAATACACAAGAGTTCAATTTGTCCAATAATTCCTTGTAATACACAGGAGTTCTCTTAATATCTGTAACTTAGTATCTGTAAAAATGTCCAATTATCCCTTGTAATACACAGAAGTTGTTTATAACACATCATTGCAGTGCTGGTTCTGTTGAGGTCGTGATGGGTGCCCATGACATCACAGCCAATGAACCAGAGCAGGTCTCAATGACAAGTACTGACTTCACAGTCCACGAAAACTACAACAGTTTCACCATCAAGAATGATATCTCAGTCATTCGTCTGCCCAGCCCAGTATCTTTTGATGGTAAATTATTATACAGTCCTTCACAATATATATGTAGTTGATAATTTTATATAGTTAATTATTTCACACCAGTATCATTTATAGTTTTCCTTCAGCTAACATCCAGTAAAGAAATAAATATAGTTATTAATTTCACATCAGTAACATTCAACATGTTATCATCTTTTGGGGTTTTTATTCAGCTAACGTCCAGTACAGTAACAAATATAGTTATTAATTTCATATCAGTAACATTCATCATGTTATCATCTTTTGGGGTTTACCTTCAGCTAACATCCAGTACAGTAATGAATATAGTTATATAGTTATTAATTTCACATCAGTAACATTCATCATGGTAACATCTTTTGGGGTTTACCTTCAGCTAACATCAATGCCGTCAGTCTCCCGTCCTCCGACCCTGCAGTTGGCACGATCGTCACACCATCAGGATGGGGCAAGAAGTCTGACAGTAAGTGTGTGTGTGTGTGTGTGTGTGTGAACAAGAGATCATAGTTAGTAAAGTCAGTATAATCACTTTACTTGTGCATCATAATGTCATTAGGCAGGACACATACATCTTCAGTTGTGTTTTAGTTCTTTTTATTGGAATAACTATATGATGTATCTATATATATCTTATACAAATATTGGAATAAGTACATGAAGTATCTTTATACAACAAATACTAATAAAACCTTTGCTTGCTTTGTATAGGTGCCAGTAGTATCACTGATAAGCTTCAACATATACTAATATAACCTTAGTTTTATATAGGTGCCAGAAGTATCACTGATAAACTTCAACATATACTAATATAACCTTTGTTTTATATAGGTGCCAGAAGTACCATTGATAAACTTCAACATATACTAATATAACCTTTGTTTGCTTTGTATAGGTGCCAGTAATATCACTAATAAGCTTCAACATATGCTAATATAACCTTTCTTTTGTATAGATGCCCTTGGAACCACTGATTTGCTTCGTCAGGTTGATGTTCCCATTATGGGAACTGCTGATTGTGATGCCGTCTATGGTATTGTTTCTGACACTCAAATCTGTATTGATTCTCTTGGAGGGAAGGGCACTTGCAACGTAAGATGAACACCTACACTTTGTTAATTAACATGCTAACATGAAAATATCCTCTTATTCTTCAATAATGTGTTAAAATAAGAATGTTATTTATATTAGTGTTATTCTGAGTACACATTATGTCCTTTACAGGTTGACTATCATGAATGTTATTTATATTAGTATCATTCTAATAACATAGTCTATCTTTTACAGGGTGACTCTGGCGGCCCTCTTAACTATAATGGAGTTACCCTTGGTATTACTTCATTTGGTTCCTCTGCTGGGTGTGAGGCTGGCTACCCAGACGCCTTCACTCGTGTCACTGCCTACCTGGATTGGATCCAAGCTCAGACTGGCGTTACTCCTTGAATGGTTATATACACACAGAGGCATGCAGCATGAATCAACACTCAGACATTAACAACAAACATCATTATCTGAACAAGATGTCATGTAAAGCACTATTAAAATCAATAAATTATATTTGTTATTTTAATAACCGGCTACGTAGGATACACTCATATTACCATTTGGCAGAGTGAATTTTCCATAAAATGAGATTTCGTTTGTCTGTATGTGTTGTTGTATTCATAGAACTTTCTCTACATACAATTGACAGCTCTGAAATCGGTTCCATATGTTGCTCCACGACTTCGAAATGGTTTTCATGCCTGTATCATTAATATTTATCACGTATTTGAGGAGAATCGAAGGAAAATGTGCGAAAGAAATACACATCTCGCATGAATTGTATAAGGGAGTTTACAGCAAGAAATAGGGACAGTTCTGTACCAGACAGAGATCAATTCCTGATCCGTAAATACTTTTTCTTGTTTCATTGGTCTTTAAGGGGAACAGCAAAATGCCACAATTGACTACTGGAAGACATACTGAACTCATAAAACACATGTGAACTCTCTGAATTAATAAGACTTATGATATAAGGGTAGAGAGAAATATTAACGGCCCCACGTTGGGCGCCAAATAATGTGGTAATAAGGAGGGGAAGAATAATATATATATGGCTCCTCAGATTGTGAGCCAAATTATGTGATATAACTTACCCAGCATTTTATATAAGAGACGTAACGTCGGTTGGTCACAACACCACTCACGGTTTTGTTCCTCTTATTCTCACTTATTACTCAAAATAAAAGTGATCAAGGGGTTTCCCATCTATGTATGCACTAATAGTAGTAATGCTAGTTACGTAAGGTCACACAAAGACTGCTTTACGTTACTCTACTATATTTATTCTCAACCAAAGACTAACAATAATTAATTCAAACGATAAATAACACACGCACACATCACTCACACTCGGAATTATACTCGCTAGCTAGCTAAAAGACACTCCGGTTTTGAATCTACGGCACTTCTTTCCATAACAGATTCACCGAGACACTTATTTAATTATAATAACACATAGCACTGTATTCTAGGCCTGTTCTATAGCCTACTAGCCTTACGTTAATGATAACAAGGCCAAAGCTAAAACTATATTTTTCAGGTGCTAATTTAATTTAGACCCTTTTCTGTGGCCTTACGTTAAATTACGAAGAAATTAGGGCAAAACTAACACTTCACTTATCTTTAGGTGCTGTTTCCTGACCTCCTACAAAATTACGTTAACTTGATAATTATAATCAAAGGTAACACTCGTATGCTTTTATCACTTATATTTACCTTCCAAGATCGTTACTTAGACTTGAGAAGATATGTGGCCAGCGGGCTAAATAAGCCAGCTGTATGCTCCAACGCTCTTAGTCACTCGATATTTCCTTACCCAAGATCGTTAAGTAGGCTTGAGAAGATATCTGGCCAGCGGACTAAATAAGCCAGCTGCTCGCTTCGACGCTCTCAATCACTCACATGATAAAATATTCCAGATTAGAAAGATTTATTTCAATCAATATATTAATTATACTCAGCAATCATGTTAGGAAAACGGACGAGTAGATCGGCTGGACTCTGCAAGCTACGGGAATCAGCTGATCACAGGGGGACACAGCCGTGGAATTTAAATTATCTATGACACGATCCTCTACTCGTAACAAGGCTGATGACCAGACTGCTACTCGGATACAAATTGACCTGAGGATGAAATAAGACCGCCCTGTGCCTGGAAGACCCTGTAAGACGAGGAAGAAGGTGGCAGAGAGGTGGGACAGCAAGTCAGCCACTCCATCTTTTACTCTCTCGATGCATCAACATGAATTTGCCAATATTCACTCTGGGTTTCCTTCCACATTCATCATAAAACTTGTCACCACTATACCTATGCAATTATTTCCTTTCACTCTCGGCCTGACAGCAACACAGCGTATAAAGAGTTGTTACCTAGATTTTCTACTCTTGACCTCATCATCATCATCCCCATACTCTTGTCACGAGTCGATACTCGTACATATAATTAACCAGATGAAGTTGATTTTTCACTGGGTTAATTGGTTTGTTTAGTCAGCTGTACTGTATCGGCGTGAATGCAGTACAAATTTTGAAAAATTACCCCAGAGTCATCTGTGAGGAAAATTCTAAAGCTCACCGAGCGTCCCTCTCAACTGTTGACTTGTCCGTACGTCTCGTTGTAATATATATCAAGGAATAAATTATACCAAAGACAGGCTGATTGCGTGTCTTGCATATGATATTATGAAGTGGAAAAATTGTAGGAATTTATATATACGTCGTTAATTTGAGTTGCATGTATGACTGACGTGTATAACTATATAGGATGTTAATGTAGCTAAAGGTAGGATATTCGGACTAGTGTGTGTGTGTGTGTGGAGAGATACGTTACGATACCAAGCCACAGCCGTACAGCTTGGCCCTTTCTTCACCTCCCTTGTCAGCTTACTACAGTCAGCTAAACCCTATCTTTATAGCTTCTCTTTCTTTCTTCCTTTACTCGTCAGCTTTCTTCCCTCTCTGCCTCTTTACATTCCATTAATTTTTATAAATGAGGGTTGCAGGTGTATAAGTAATGCTTCACTGTACTCGTATAAGAATAAGAGAGTATATTAAGATTGACAAAGATACAAAATAAATTTTATTTATATGCCAGATGTAGTACAATCGTTATTAATTAGAGTAGCTTCATATTCTTCAATGAAATAACTTATACATTTGGACAATGTAGTCAATTCATGCTACAAGCTATCTTAAAATTAACAGTGGTTTAAACACTGGGTTATATTGTAACCGGCAAGCCAAAGGATATATGAACTGATTGTAAATGTTTGTGATTCGTGATACATACAATAAATGGAATATCATTAGTGTTGAAACCCTTACTTGATTAGATTGAGAATGAAAGCAGATCGCCATAGGCCTGGAAGACCCTGAAGGACGATGGAGAAAGTGATAGAGAGGCGGGATATGTTATGACAGTGTCACACTTTAAGGGGTTGTAGCCTACTGTGTTGGTAAATCTGGAGCAAATGATTCCTTCAAGCTATTCCAGGCAACAGGCCACCATTATATTTGTTAATCTGGTTCTGTTTCGAAGGCATACTTTGGAGTAACCAAAAGTATAATACCCCCTTAACATATTCTGCGGCATCTAAATGTGAGTACGGGCATTCAATATCTTTTACTTGAAGTGGACTGATATTATATATACTCGCAAACTGAACTTCAATAAAGTTACAGAAGTGTACAGAATTCTGAAGAGATTTGCCTACAAATATGGCGAACGTGATCTGTAAATACAAATTCGAGATGGTTTGATGCTGAGGGTGGTATTATTAAACTACGTCTTCGAGGAAAAGGCTCTTCGTCGCTCAGTTCATATTACTGTGCAGTATATGAACGACAAAGAGCTTTTTCCTCGAAGAAGAGGTTTAATAATACGACCCTGAGAGATGTAAAAAAAACGTGTTCTCACCAAACAGAGTAAAACTGATGATATAATTTGAAGTGAGTGACAAATACCAACCCAGAAAATGGTCGAGTTGTTGATAGCCTACAGACTCCATGGGTATAGCCTACACTGGAGGTCAATAATTCTGTCATGATCCGAAACACAATATAATGAATCTCTACCAACTGGAGTGATTCGGGAAGAGTGGGTGGGTGGATGTGAGTTTGATGGAGATTCGTCATGTTGCATCTGTCTCGGATTAGGACAGAATTATTGACCCACAGCGTATGTACAGTCAGCCTCAGAAATTCGTATACACCACTGTGACATCAAGGGCTTGTGACAACTAGAACATTTAGAACACTGATTTCCTAACCCCAAACTTTTCTAATCAAATTATTTGGCTTATACTTGAATTAATCGGCAGAACAATGCCTACTGTATGTGTGTGCAGAATCAGGGTATAATTCACTTTTGCTGTGTACGAATTTCTGATGCCTACTGTACCAGGCGTAGAAAAACGACCGAATTTGAGGGTTCCCGAGTTTAAATAAAGAGTCTATGTAAACAGACGTAAGTACACCACATAATTGACAGCAGGTAGAGAGACCTTTGGTATTCAGAAGACTAATAAAGGCTGATAATGATAATGAGTTATAATAGTGGGGATGATGATGATGATTAATGCAAGCTTCTACATAATTGGTTGAAAAAGTAATTTTTCTATAATGGGAGAAGAACTTTTGACGGTAAAATCAACCAGAGCTTTACTGAATCCTCCGAACCATGTCGCCAAACAGATCCTCTGTTAGTAACAATAATGCAATTATATGTTTCCTATTATTTACTAGCGGGGAAAAGAATCAGTAATAAGGTAAATAAAGAATGAAGCTATACCAGTTATAACAGTTAAACTAGTCATGCTCTCTTGCAATGATGATACCAATTTTATCATACAGCAGCAAGAGAGAGATAAGGTTTTATGTATTGCAACACCTGTAGGAAATCTGAATGCTTTATTGAGAACCTAGGGTCGATCCTCGGGTATATAAAGAGCAATCACTGGGGTCGAAGTCAGGTCGCCGCCATGATCGCCAAGCTTGCCCTCCTCTTCGTCTGCGTCGCCGTCGCCGTGAGTCTCACTAACACCACCCCCTGCCTCACTCATTCTCACAGTCCACTTGTTCAATTACACACCCACCACGTTTATTGTGACTGTAATTACACACACTAATAATATTATACTCGTATCACCAACTACATTTACTAACAAATGCACTTAAATCTATAACACGTCACTCTTCATTTAATTATTATTGTTTTCACTTCATATTTAATATCCTTCAAATTTCCTCTACTACTTTCGTTAAGTACAAAAGTATAATTTTATACACAATGCCGTAGCCTCCACTAAATGAAAGGAACTTTATTAAATACAATCCTTTACGTTACAACTGAAAACAACAACAACACTTTACGAAACTATTGTATTACTTCCACCACTCAAGACCAGCTATAGTATAACATTCTCCTTAATGAACATCACTACTTGAGATGAATTCAACACTCTGCTTTCATGCACAAGAGGAGCTACAATACTTTCCTTGACTCTAACACAATAAAATTATACTAATACTTATCTCAACTTCACAACACACTAGTATTAATACTGTCCTTCCCTCCACCACACACTTAACATTAATACTGTCCTCCCCTCCAACACACACTTAACAATAATACTGTCCCTATATCCTTCACGCACTAACAATATTACTCTCCTTCCCTCCACCACACACTAACACTAATATTGTCCTTACATCCACAACACACTTAACATTAATACTCTCCTTATATCCACACTTAACATTAATACTCTCCTTACATCCACAACATAACATTAATACTCTCCTTACATCCACAACATAACATTAATACTGTCTTTACATCCACCACATAACATTAATACTCTCCTTACATCCACAACATAACATTAATACTGTCCTTACATCCACAACATAACATTAATACTGTCCTTACATCCACAACATAACATTAATACTTTCCTTTCTTACATCATACAGAGCGGTAACCCCGCTGCAGGCAAGGAATGGCACTGGAAATCTCCCAGGCCTCTTGTCACTCCCATCGGACCCGTCAAGTCCAGTGAGTAAAATTGCTTCATCCCTAAGTAATATTGTAATATGTTACTCTATAATGATATTATCAATTCATCCCTATGTGTGAAAAATAATCTGAACAGACACCTGTTATATTCTGTTTATATTAAATATTTTGCATTAAGTAATTATCATTATAAAGTAGTATGTACTTTCACACGACAATAAACACAGAGGCATAATATTACATTCATAAGTTTTCATTTAATCTTCACTGCATCAAATAATTAACATAAAGTATTGGATCACTACTATTCACTTCCAAACAACAGTAAACACCGAGGCACAATATTATATTAATAAGTTCTTGTTTAACCTTGACTATAGACCGCATTGTTGGCGGTGTTGAGGCAGCACCTCACTCTTGGCCCCACCAAGTGGCTCTCTTCATCGATGGCATGTACTTCTGTGGTGGTTCCCTCATCTCCAGTGAGTGGGTTCTCACTGCCGCTCACTGCATGGACGGGTAAGCAAGTAGAATATACCAAACTTTTATGTATAACGTATAATGAAAAATATATCATGGGTTAATAGACATACTTACATAAACTCACAAAAGAAGTTTGATTACAGCAAAATGTAAGGAAATATTTGCTTATCAAAATTATAGTGACTTCATTATTGGTGTCTTTTTATAGAATAAATAAATCAAGTTCCATTCTATTCACCATTATCAATACATAGTATACATTCCTTCTTCTATAAGATGTTCAGAGTATTTTCATAACTAAACTCCTCACACTTAACACAACATGTTTACATAATACTCTCGTTGTTGCATAATAATTGTCAATGAATTTCATGTGACTTGAGGCATTGGTTATAGATCTATTCTTCTCATTATTTGTATCTGTGATTTTGTCCAATAATTCCTTGTAATACACAGGTTTTATTGTCCAGTATTCCTTGTAATACACAAGAGTTCAATTTGTCCAATAATTCCTTGTAATACAACCGTTCTCTTTGTATCTGGGACTTAGTATCTGTAAAAATGTCCAATTACCCCTTGTAATACACAGAAGTTGTTTATAACACATCATTGCAGTGCTGGTTCTGTTGTGGTCGTGATGGGTGCCCATGACATCACAGCCAATGAACCAGAGCAGGTCTCAATGACAAGTACTGACTTCACAGTCCATGAAAACTACAACGGTTTCACCATCACGAATGATATCTCAGTCATTCGTCTGCCCAGCCCAGTATCCTTTGATGGTAAATTATTATAGTCCTTCACAATATACATGTAGTTGATAATTTTATATAGTTAATTATTTCACACCAGTATCATTTATAGAAACTTAACATGCTATCATCTTTCCTAAGATGATCAGATTTCTTTTATCTAACATCCAATTCAGTTAATATTTATATAATATTATTTATATAACACCAGTATTATTTATCATGCTATCATCTTCTTGGATTTACCTTCAGCTAACATCCAGTTTAGTTGATAAATATGATTATTATGATATTTATATTACACCAGTAATATTTTTCATTCTATCATCTTGGGTTTTCCTTCAGCTAACATCCAGTACAGTAATAAATATAGTTATATAGTTATTAATTTCACATCAGTAACATTCATCATGTTATCATCTTTTGGGGTTTTTATTCAGCTAACATCCAGTACAGTAATAAATATAGTTATATAGTTATTAATTTCACATCAGTAACATTCATCATGGTAACATCTTTTGGGGTTTACCTTCAGCTAACATCAATGCCGTCAGTCTCCCGTCCTCCGACCCTGCAGTTGGCACGATCGTCACACCATCAGGATGGGGCAAGGACTCTGACAGTAAGTGTGTGTGTGTGTGTGTATGTGTGTGAACAAAAGATCATAGTTAGTAAAGTCAGTATAATAACTTTACTTGTGCATCATAATGTCATTAGGCAGGACACATACATCTTCAGTTGTGTTTTAGTTCTTTTTATTGGAATAACTATATGATGTATCTATATATATCTTATACAAATATTGGAATAAGTGCATGATGTATCTTTATACAACAAATACTAATAAAACCTTTGCTTGCTTTGTGTACGTGTCAGTAGTATCACTGATAAGCTTCAGCATATGCTAATATAACCTTTGTTTTTTATAGGTGCCAGAAGTATCATTGATAAACTTCAACATATACTAATATAACCTTTGTTTGCTTTGTATAGGTGCCAGTAATATCACTAATAAGCTTCAACATATGCTAATATAACCTTTTTTTTTGTATAGGTGCCAGTGGAACCACTGATTTGCTTCGTCAGGTTGATGTTCCCATTATGGGAACTGCTGATTGTGATGCCGTATATGGTTCTGTTACTGACAATCAAATCTGTATTGATTCTGTTGGAGGGAAGGGCACTTGCAACGTAAGATGAACACCTACACTTTGTTAATTAACATGCTAACATGAAAATATCCTCTTATTCTTCAATAATGTGTTAAAATAAGAATGTTATTTATATTAGTGTTATTCTGAGAACACATTATGTCCTTTACAGGTTGACTATCATGAATGTTATTTATATTAGTATCATTCTAATAACATAGTCTATCTTTTACAGGGTGACTCTGGCGGCCCTCTTAACTATAATGGAGTTACCCTTGGTATTACTTCATTTGGTGCCGCTGCTGGGTGTGAGGCTGGCTACCCAGACGCCTTCACTCGTGTCACTGCCTACCTGGATTGGATCCAAGCTCAGACTGGTGTTACTCCTTGAATGGTTATATACACACAGAGGCATGCAGCATGAATCAACACTCAGACATTAACAACAAACATCATTATCTGAACAAGATGTCATGTAAAGCACTATTAAAATAAATAAATTATATTTGTTATTTTAATATCCAGCTATGTAGGATACACTTGTATAATGTGACGGGAAATGAATAATGTTGAGTGATGTATTATTTAATAGCGGTAATTTACTCTTACCTTACCCGGACTTCTTTGGACGCTTGTTGTGTTGGCTTCAACGATCATCAGCAGAGGTTAAACTAACCCCTTTTATTCCAACTCCCATCAACATAAATTTATTTGTAGGGTTCTTTCGTTATATATGCACTATAATAGTAATAACAGAATTGTAAGGTTACGAAAACAATCAATTTACAATTACTTTACTATATTTATTAATTCCAGTCAAGCACCAACAAATTTAATTAACAATTAATAAATTGATTACCACACGCATATACTTCCACACGAATTGAAAGCTAGCTAGCTAATATCGCAATAAATCAATAATTACGGTACTCGTTTTCTTTCCAACGGTCTCGTATGTCCTCGTACGATTTTTCTCACGGAATTCTTTCGATAATCCTAGCTTACATTAATTCATTGATTAAGCAAGACTAACACTGTGATTAATTATTTATTTTGTGCTATTTCAAGACCTTCCTACTCAATTACTTTAATTAATATTCAAATTCAAGCTACACTAACAACGAGTTCGGAATCTAAAACTTGAAGATCGGTATATAGACTTCAGTTAAAGATTATGTCCTTGCACCTGTTTCAATTTTCAATGTCATTACACAACGTATCACTCGTTACTTACCTTAGGTACGAGAGACTCTAAGGCAAGTCCTTCTACCGACCTCACGAGAGACCGGCTTCCCTTCCTACCTTATTTTAATCAATTGTCTGTTGCAATCAATTAGTAATATAACCATGAAGCCTTGGAATACTGGTAATTTACCGAGCTATTCGATTTCCGGTTATCTCTTCGTCACGAGAGACAAAGGCGAGATAAGAGAGATCAAGGACGAACAACTACGCACGTGTACACTCGCGGAGGTGCAAAGTCGAACTGATTCAAAAGCGACTACCCGGGGTAGCTTGGTGGGTGCGTTACGTAGCTCTGCCACTCAACAGTTGGTGGCGTGTCTGACCAATCATATGCAATTCAAGGAATTAATCTTACTCCGCATGATTAATGCCTTCAGTATTAATACGAGCGAGAAATACGGACGAGTCGACCGTTGAGAGGGGACGCTGCTCGGTGTGCCATCAAATCTTACTGCCTTGTACACTAGCCCACCTAGTCCCTAGCCCACCGGAGTTGAAGCCCGAGATCTGAAGCAGGTGGTTTCTATACGACAGTTCACCCAAAGCCTCCATTGATGCAAAATTTGTGTGGCTTCGTGATGGTTTGAGTGGGTTGTCGTCCAGAAATCGCCTGCTTCAGATCTCGGGCTTCGACTCAAGTGGGCTAGGGACTGTGGTGCGTGAGTGTACATACATATGGTACAACTAACTAGCTATACATAACCAGTAGATAATACTCTGACTGGCTCATTTAAGCCCTATTCTCTATGCTTCGATATTATTATTATTATGCCACGAGCATCGACTCGTGACATATTACCATTTGGCAGAGTGAATTTTTCATAAAATGAGCAGATTTCGTTTGTCTATTTGTATGTGTTGTTGTATTCATAGAACTTTCTCTACTTACAATTGACAGTTCTGAAATCGGTTCCATATGTTGCTCCACGACTTCGAAATGGTTTTCATGCCTGTATCATTTATATTTATCAAATATTTGTGGAGAATCGAAGGAAAATGTGCGAAAGAAATACACATCTCGCATGAATTGTATAAGGGAGTTTACAGCAAGAAATAGGGACAGTTCTGTACCAGACAGATCAATTCCTGATCCGTAAATACTTTTTCTTGTTTCATTGGTCTTTAAGGGGAACAGCAAAATGCCACAATTGACTACTGGAAGACATACTGAACTCATAAAACACATGTGAACTCTCTGAATTAATAAGACTTATGATATAAGGGTAGAGAGAAATATTAACGGCCCCACGTTGGGCGCCAAATATTGTGGTAATAAGGAGGGGAAGAATAATATATATATGGCTCCTCAGATTGTGAGCCAAATTATGTGATATAACTTACCCAGCATTTTATATAAGAGATGTAACGTCGGTTGGTCACAACACCACTCACGGTTTTGTTCCTCTTATTCTCACTTATTACTCAAAATAAAAGTGATCAAGGGGTTTCCCATCTATGTATGCACTAATAGTAGTAATGCTAGTTACGTAAGGTCACACAAAGACTGCTTTACGTTACTCTACTATATTTATTCTCAACCAAAGACTAACAATAATTAATTCAAACAATAAATAACACACGCACACATCACTCACACTCGGAATTATACTCGCTAGCTAGCTAAAAGACACTCCGGTTTTGAATCTACTGCACTTCTTTCCATAACAGATTCACCGAGACACTTATTTAATTATAATAACACATAGCACCGTATTCTAGGCCTGTTCTATAGCCTACTAGCCTTACGTTAATGATAACAAGGCAAAAGCTGAAACTTTTTTTGGTGGCCACCTCGTGGATGCCAGTGCTATTACTCGGAACTCAGCCTCTTCTCTTGAGATGGGGGTTTCAGTCCGGCAATAATTACATCTACCGTTAGAGTAGGCGGCTATCCACTATGAACACTCACCGCAAACGAAAACGGAAAGAAAAGGATCCAAAAGAATCTGGCTCATTCAGAACCCCAAACTGGGAACCCCTGAACTAGCAGTTACGAGTTCCCCACAGTCTCGCTCTCCTACTGCTAGGTGGCCATGACAACCCGGAGCTTTGTGGGGAAGAGAAATCTCAGATTTTTACTCGCCGCCACAGCGATAACACCTCCGTTTGCTACCACTACTGTGTTGGCTATTATTCAGGTACAGTGAGTTGTTGTTGCTGTCTAAATCAACGAGGGATATAAATCGTGCTCTGGTAGACAGCTTATGCTGTATGTCCAATGTATTCTCTCTTCAAGTTTTGCCACTGTCGAGAACCATTGTAGAAGTTGATTTGCCATCACTTCGTGATGCATACCAGGCTGGAATATCCCTTCAAGGGACCAGTCTAGGTACAGATCCTCGGTATGGATTCCTATAAGGACTCCGGATCTCTTCACTGGCTTTCTTCAGGCAAGCAGCTACTGTTCCTGTTTCCTGGAGAGTTGAGAATCAAGGTGGGGGAGACAGGTGGCACTATTCGTCCCGAGTCTTCGCTCCCAATTCCTAAGATGGTCTTTTCCCTACAACATGGATTTCCCCAGAGACAAGTAGCACATCGTTATTAATATGTTCTTCAAAATGGAATCTACAAACTAGATCAGATAAGTTTTCTTGTAGGTTAGATATGCCAGCAACCAATAGCATTAGACAATATATTTACTTGTCTCACACTTATCATTGGGTTATGGCACGTATATCAATAGACCCTTTTCACTCAGCTGATAGGGTGACGTCACTACAGTATGTTTATATCCGCCATGTTGGTCTGGGCTTCCAAGAGCTCCGAAAATATTACCCTAGATTCGAGCCAGTTTTAATTTAATGTTTTGGGAGATATCACCCCCCCCCCCTCTCCCCCAACTCAATCTCCGAAAACACCTCATTTTCGCCATATTTGAACTAGATTCGTCTGAAAAACACTACAACGCGATAGAAATACCCAATAAGGAAATGACGTACATGTATTAAGAAGTATATTTGACAGAAAAAAATTAATGGGAGTGATTATGGACAAACGCTTGAGTAATACCTATTGTAATGCACTATTACAAATAGTCATTTAGGAATATATTTAATACAAACTAAAATATATTATATGTTAAGATCTCTATTTTCTTCAGTGAAAGAAAATACACTTACAGTAGCCTCGTTATTCACCAATACTTGGTTCCAATTGAATAGGTATCGAAAACAAATAATAGTGTTTGCTAAGTTCTTTGGAAATAACCAGATCACATAATTAATCTAGTAATCTTTTGTTACCAATAGGGATGGTAAATCTTTACAAAATTAATCAATATGAATAAGATTCATCTAACCCTAACCTTAGTTTCCTTTTCAGGTATGTGAAAGTGTAAGGGTTAATATAATTTTATTTCAATGGGCGTTGGCACGTATATTAATTGTATTTTACCACTATTGTTTGTTACTTTACAAATTGTTTTTATCTAGTTAACAGAGAGAAACTTTTCATAATGCAATAACAATTCTAGTATAATTATTCTAGTTCAGTATTTGTGGTTTATGAATTAATAATTTGAATCTAACTTAAGGGATATATTTGTTCCTTGTGTTCTAGAATGGCGAGTGAACCATCTTCAGAGCCGTCTGCTTTGCCGTCCCCTGCCCGCAGAGGAAAGGGACGCCATCAGTATAGTGGTCAACGCAGGGCTTCGTCCCCCCCACAGTGTTCTTCGAGAGAGCACTCCTACTTCCGACAGTCCTGCACTCTCGGGGTTTTGGGATGAATCTGTGTCTGTTCCTGAGCTTATTAACTGGCTCCAGCAGAGAGTGGATTCTACTAAAGTGAAGTCTTCGACCCAGCAGCCCGGTACAGTTTCTCCTCTCCGTGCTGCCATAGAACAAGTTACAGTGGCGGAGATTCATGCTACTCCGCACAGTCTTCAGTCTCCTGTCCAAGTTGAAAGTCCACCAACATTCTCGCAAGCCCCTCAACATGTGCCTACGGACACTCCTGCAGACTTTGTCCACCTTCCTCAGCCAAGGAACTACTTTCCTTCTCACATTTCTACAGGCTCAGATGAAGATGGCTGGACGCGGGTTCCGTCTCACTGAATAGTTACTCATAATGGAGTTATCCTTCGAGCCTGACACCGATTTCAAGTGCAACCCTCGATGTGGATTCCAGTGGAGAATATTCTTTTACGAGAAGTCTAGGGGGTTGGACGGGGTCTCCTACGTTTTCAAGTGGGAGTCGTCGGCTCAGCTTCCTCAGTCCCCCTTCCCTCAAGTTACTACAGAAGAGGTCTCCAAAGCTGCAGCGGAATTAGCTCTTTTATCCCACTTACTGACTCCTACACTTCATCAAGACTCTGCTGCCCCAAGATCAAACCATTTGTTGTCTCTTCCTTCAGTAGAAGACCGGGGAGCAGAAGCATTGGTAAAGCCTTTACTTTCTTGGTGGAACAAGAAGGCTACTTCTAAATTAAATTCTTCTCGTCCATCGGCTCCCGGTGATTTAGTGTCGGTCATCTCTAACTCTGAAGATTTGTGGGGACAACTTGGAAAGTTTTTATCTGCTCCTTTATCAGACACTGCTGGAGTTCCTGCCCTTCCATCTCCTAGTACAGAACTGGTGAAAGAAGATGATTTAGCCAGTAATCGGGCTCTTTCCCAGTTCTCGGGCATGTCCCTTCTCTTCTGGTTAGCCAAGACGCCGTCCGCCCAAGGGACGGCTTCTTCTGCAGCATTTGACAGCTCTGCTGCTTTTCGTCATTTGTCAACGCTTGCTATGGCTTCTATTCAAGCTCTCCATCCTTCTCTTCTGTCTATGACGTCGGAAGCTCTATCAACCCGCCTACGCTGTCGGGAATCTATGCTAGGAGGCATAGACATGGCAGTTCGTCAGTCTCTGTTCACATCAGATCCTTTGTCTCCAGCTGCTTTGGACGTTGATCGGACTAAGGAATTACTCCAGACAGGCCCTCAAAGAGTCACTGTCAATGTTCTTCACCGGAACTCTGCTCCTTCCTCTCGGGCACATCAACAGTCTTCAGGGCCTTCTCGGGGATCCTCTCATTCCCGGTCTTTCCGTCATCTCCCATACCCTTCAACTTTGCGCCCTTCAGCATCTGTTCATAGGCAGGAGACTGGTCGTCGTCAAGACTCTTCTCATCATCACCAACAGTCCTTTCATTCGGATTCAAGAGACCTCTCAGTGAGTCGTCCCTCCTCCCAGACTGTTGGTTGGAGATTCCGTCCTGCCAAATCCTCCTCCTCAACACAAAATAAGTTCTGACGGTCGCCGTCCCGGTTTTCTGTTAGGGTGGGAGGAGGCTTGGCCAAGAGGGTCTTGGGCAGCGAAGGTCGCAAAAGAGAGGATTATCTTGGCCGTGGATCAAGAGACGACTACCACCACTCCGGCGACCCTCTCGCTCCCGCCCTTGTCGAGAAGTGGTGAGGGATCTGCTTTTAGAGTTATGGGACAAGGGGACACGCCTTTGTTGTCCCCAAACGAGACTTGGACAAGTTACGTCTCGTAGTCAACCTGAGTCGTCTAAACAAGTTCATAGAAGCTCGTCACTTCAGGATGCTCTCCATTCCTCAAGTTTGTCTGGCTTTACTTCCAGGAGCATGGCTAGCTTCCCTAGACTTAGAGAGTGCTTACTGGCATGTCCCAGTCCACCCAAGATTTCGGAAGTTTCTAGCAGTTCAGGTAGACTCCAAGGTACTACAATTGTGAGTGATGTCCTTCGGTCTGAATATTGCGCCTCGTGTTTTCACAGAGTTAAATGAGGTAGTCGCAGCTCTTCTCTCCGATCTAGGAGTGTCCACACTTATGTACTTGGACGACTGGCTCATCTGAGCTCCATCAAAGGAACAACTTTGTCAAGAGTTGAGGACAGTAATCAAGACCTGTGAGGCCATGGGCTTCTGCTTCAACTTCCCCAAATCTCAGCTCGTTCCAACTCAACAGCTACTCTGGCTGGGGATGTTGTGGGACACTCAGAATCAAACCGTAAGCTTTCCGGTTACAAACCAGATCCTTCTGTTGAAGATACTCAGACGAGCGCTTGCAGCTCACACCTGCACCCACAGGTTGTGGGAGTCTTCTGGGATCTCTCAATTTCGCTGCAGAAGTGATTTCCCTAGGCCGTCTGAAGTTCAGGAGGCTTCTTACATCGACTTCTAAAGTGGTGGTTTCTACCAGCTCGCCTTGCAATGTCAGTACCTTGGACTCCTCCTATCCTTGTTGTTACAACAGATGCATCCTCTACATGATGGGGTTTTCAGTCTTTGGATAGCAGTCAAGCTCAAGGTCTTTGGACACCAACTCAGTCTGGCTTTCACATCAATGCCAAAGAGTTAATAGTGGCACTTATTTTCCGTCAACGTTTCCCAAAACTTCAGAAGACTCCTATCTTGTTCCCGATGGACAACCAGATAGCAGTACAGTGTATCCGGTGTCAAGGGTCTTCTCATTCCCTCCTCCTACTGTCGATCACAGAAGAGCTGTTCGACTTAGCAGCAGCACGACATTTACATCTGACTGCCAGTTACCTGCCAAGCCGAGACAACGTGTGGGCAGACGATTTGTCTCATCAACGGGTGTTGTCAGTGGAATGGGAACTGAGAGACGAAGCCTTCTTAGACCTGGTGGATCTCTTCAGCTGTTCCCTTCACCATCATCAAAGATGCTGCTAAAAGTGTATCTCAAACTGAGGACTTTCAAAGGAAAGATTCTGCTGGTTGCTCCCTTATGGAAAGTGCAACCCTGGTGCCTACAGCTCCTGAAATGGTGTCCATCTCCTCTGCCGTTCAGTCACCTGGCCCTGTTGGGGAAAGGAGTGAAATCCTCAGGAATACCCTCTGATTTTCACCTCTGGAGTTTCTGTTATAGCCTAACTTCAGTCTTATCTTTGACTGTGATAAAGGACTTGTCTCAAGCTTACAGAGATACTTCAGTACGACAGTACCAGTCATGTTGGAAGACTTTTCAGTCTTTCTCCAAGAGGAGAGTATTCAGGAAAACTCTCAGGATGTGGTGCTTCGGTTTCTATGTCATCTCTTCCATGACAAGAATCGCACTTTGGCAACAAACCGAACCCATAAAGCAGCACTAAAGGCTCCTATTTTTTATGGTAGTAACCTGACTTTGGACACACGTTGGTTGGACTGGTTACACCGCAGCTTCTTCCTGCAACACCCTCCACGCCGTCAACCTCAACTATTCTGGTCTCTTTCCAAAGTACTGAATTCTTCAGCTCCTCTTCAGTTCCCAGTTTCGCCATCAAGTGACCAACTCTTCAGGAAGGCGTTATTTTTAACGGATTTAGCATCTGGCATGAGAGCTTCCCAGTTACATGCCCTTTCTCACCACACTGCATGGACAGTATTCGCCACTAAAGATGCCCTAGTTTCTCTAGCACCCGTACCTTTATCTCTACTTCCATTTACCATTCCTGCTTTGTTCGAGGAAGGAATACATCATCCACTGTGTCCAGTTACAGAGCTTTGTTCTTATCTATATTCTACGGAAGCTGCACCACGGGAGAATCTCTTTGTGTGGCCTCATTCTCTCAGTGAATGTTCAAGTGTTCATATTGCTCAAGAGTTGTGCAGGGTTATAGAGTTAGCGGATCCAGGAAAGTGCCCCAGGGCCAGGGTGTACATAAAATGGCTACCTTCCTTCTGTTTCTACGCTCACATTCTCTCGACGCTACTCAACAAGGTGGCCAGTGGAGCTCAACCAGTACATTCATCAGACGCGACCTAGCCACCCAGGTTGATGATGTTCCCTGTGTGGCTATGGGGTCTATGCCATAGCATAGGCTCTCCATAGCTATATGGAGTAGGAAGTACTATACCAGAGGATATTAGTACTTCACCTGGCCCATTCACACCGTAGGACTACGGATGGCGGCACCATGTCAAGAGGACTCCATCCAATCTTCAGTGCTTCACCTTCTGTCTGGTTTGATATCTACATCTTCAGCTACACTTCTTCAATTGGTACTGTGAGTATGTTCCTTTTGAGTGGTGTCTTCTTAGTCCACCTTCACATGGGAAGTAGCACTGCCATCCACGAAGTGGCCACCAAAAATGGAATTTTGAAGAATGAAAAGTCGTTTTTTGGTGGTGCCGAGTGGATGCTAGTGATAGGTGCCCTCCCGTAGATTCTATGTCTCGCCCCTTGTCTCTTCAGACCCTACTTGGGCTTACTTGTAAAATATCTGAAGTTTCTCTTCTCCACATAGCTCCGGGTTGTCATGGCCACCTAGCGGCAGGAGAGCGAGACTATGGGGAACTTGTAACTGCTAGTTCAGGGGTTCCAAGTTGGGGGGTCTGAATGAGACCGCTTCTTTTGGATCTTTTTCTTTCCGTTTTCGTTTGCGGTGAGTGCTCATAATGGATAGTAGCCTACTCTAATGGTAGATGTAATTATTGCCAGACTGAAACTCCCATCTTAAGAGTCTTAAGAGGCTGAGTTCCAAATAATAGCACTGGCATCCACTCGGCACCACCAAAAAAACGACTTTTCATTCTTCAAAATCCCATATTTTTTCAGGTGTTAATTTTAGACCCTTTTCTGTGGCCTCCTAACCTTACGTTAAATTACGAAGAAATTAGGGCAAAGCTAACACTTCATTTATCTCTAGGTGCTGTTTCCTGACCTCCTACACAATTAAGTTAGCTTGATAATTAATTATAATCAAAGATAACACTCGTATGCTGTTATCACTTATACCTACCTTCCAAGATCGTTAGGTAGACTTGAGAAGATATCCGGCCAGCGGGCTGAATAAGCCAGCTGTATGCTCCAACGCTCTTAATCACTCGATATTTCCTTACCCAAGATCGTTAAGTAGACTTGAGAAGATATCTGGCCAGCGGGCTAAATAAGCCAGCTGCTCGCTTCGACGTTCTTAATTAATCACTCACATGATAAAACATGCCAGATTCGAAAGATTTATTTCAATCAATATATTAATTATACTCGGCAATCATGTTCGGAAAACGGACGAGTAGATCGGCTGGACTCTGCAAGCCACGGGAATCAGCTGATCACAGGGGGACACAGCCGTGGAATTTAAATTATCTATGACACGATCCTCTACTCGTGACAAGGTTGATGACCAGACTGCTACTCGGATACAAATTGACCTGAGGATGAAATAAGACCGCCCTGTGCCTGGAAGACCCTGTAAGACGAGGAAGAAGGTGGCAGAGAGGTGGGACAGCAAGTCAGCCACTCCATCTTTTACTCTCTCGATGCATCAACATGAATTTGCCAATATTCACTCTGGGTTTCCTTCCACATTCATCATAAAACTTGTCACCACTATACCTATGCAATTATTTCCTTTCACTCTCGGCCTGACAGCAACACAGCGTATAAAGAGTTGTTACCTAGATTTTCTACTCTTGTCCTCATCATCATCATCATCCCCATACTTCTCTTCACTCTTGACTCGTCAGCTTTTCTCTTCTTTCCCTTCGTCCGTTTCTTCAGTTTCTTCACTCGTAAGTTACATTCTCCTCTCCCCTTATCAACTTTCTTCCTAAATACCAACAACGTTAACCTGCCATTTCCCTTCCTTTATCAGTTTGGCACTTCCTTCACCTCCCTTGTCAGCTTACTAGAGTCAGCTAAACCCTCTCTTTATAGCTTCCCTTTCTTTCTTCCTTTACTCGTCAGCTTTCTTCCCTCTCTGCCTCTTTACATTCCATTAACTTTCATTCCGCTCAATATCTCTCGACCAAACTCAATCTTCTACCCTCAAGCAATTTCCTTATCCTATCGTTCGCATTGCAGCTTACCTATACCTTCTTCAGCAATCTTCCTTCTCGTAGTCTCATCTTTCCCTTGCGGTAACTTTGCATAGACTGCCAGACCGTGTTGTATCTTTTCTCTCCCATACTGGCCATCCGACACTCAACCAGTGTATGTAATTAGGTTTTTATACTTATATATTTATATTTTTATCTCAGCATCAGATTACCATATATCTATTACTTACTTTCTTATGCTATCCTCTATTTCCTTTTTTATATCTCTTGACGTTTTCATATTTTATATTCTCTATTTCACTTCTTTCTCTCTCGTGTCTATTCTTAGTCACTTATATTCCATCTACCACGAGTAAGAGAACTCAATCTTGGCCTTTATACGAACAGGCAGTATTACCAGAGATCCATCTGTTTCGTCTTCATAATTATACGGTTTCCATTTCTCCCGAGTACTGTATTCTTAGTTACCTTGCTGTCTGCCACTACCATGTCTCCTCTACCACCAGATACTGTGAGTTTGTTAAAATAAAGGGGAAACATAATATCGTTGAAAAGGAAAGTTACTGATTTCTCTAACGCCGTGAACTATGATGCCAATTTACGTAGTCTATATCCAACAGAGCTCTGCTTTATGGAACAATTCACCTCTTTTCCCCTCCCGCTACCAAATAATCCTACCTCTCCACTGTCTTGCTCCTTGTTTAATTTTTATTTTTATTATTTCTTTTGTCATACTGGAGGCCTATATATACAGACAGTGTATATATCTCCTCAGGTCCCCTTTCTACTGTTGCTGCACGTGTTCTATTATTACTACTCTCTCTCGGCTTCACCAATCCTTCCCTATCTTTCCCTTCTCGCATCAGACTCCTTGTCAAACTGCCTCCTTCCCTCCCTCTCTCCTCTACAGTATGTATAATATTAGATAAGGTTCACTTCCCCTCCACCGTTGCATCCTACATCGTCTCTCTCCTTACATAGTCCATATTATATCATCTGTTTATCATTCATTTCACCTGAGGTTCTTTTTCCTCTTTTGTTTACAGTACACACACACACACACACATACACACATACACACATACTCACTCACTCACACACACACACACATACACACATACTCACTCACTCACTCACACTCACACACACACACACACACACACATACCTTCGCTACTGTTTGATTTCGCCAGGAACAAACAACCGGTCTTAGTTTTTCTGTAAACATTGCTTGGGCGTGTTAGGTTGTTGGTTTAAACGATCCATTAAACACATAGGAGAGGGTGAGAGGAAAGTGTTTACGTATGGTATGTACAGTTGCCTGAAGGTTCTTCTTTACCCCCTGTTTTGTGTCTGGCGTAGATGTGGCAGCATAACAATATTCGAATTACACTTATGAATGAGACCAATCTCCCTTCTGAATCATCCTGTAGTATATCAGATATGATCCGAACGTGTCCAGCGTTGGCACATGTACACTCGCGGTCAGAAGTTGTGACCCGATCCCCTGGCAAAATGAATCGTAAACAGCCTAGTTTTAAAGGTTTGAACAACGATGCGTCTCCCTATAACACACAGTTCTTCGAATCATCAAAGCTCGGCTAGTTGCGATTCATCATGTCAAGGGAACAGGACACAACTTTTGACCGCGAGTGTACCCCACAGCCACTGCAGGGGGTAAAGAAGAACCTTTAGGAAACTTTACACTCGCAATCCAAAATTTGTATCCAGGTTTTGTTGAAGTTTCGAATCATTTGACATACTAGTCAACCAATTACAACGCTTATCCTGTATTACATTTACTTAATAGTCGATCAGGCTATTCGAAGCAAGCATGGATACATATTTTGGATTGCGAGTGTACACTCGGATACCACAGTCCCTAGCCCACCTGAGTCGAAACCCGAGATCTGAAGCAGGGGGTTTCTGGATGACAGCCCACCCAAACCATCACAAGGCTACACACACATTTCGAACCAATGGAGGCTTTGGGTGGGTTGTCGTCCAGAAACCACCTGCTTCAGATCTCGGGCTTCGACTCAGGTGGGCTAGGTACAGTACTGTGGTATCCGAGTGTACACAAGGTAAAAATAAAACTATCGAACATGAAGGGTCTGATGGTTCTGTAAATGATGGGTACAGCTCATGATGCCCCGGGAATAAACAAGCCATTTTTCAATATTCATCGTCTGAAGTGTCATTAAGTTTCACACGGGAATTGCACCCATAGTTATTTTTACTTTGTGTATTCGCAGCATTTTTTTTTTCTGCTTGATACTGCGTTGTCTTGATATGTAACAAAGTAGATTGTATATAATATTATATAGTAGAGTGTTATATGAGTGGAATATAGCTACATTAAATTGGTGACAACATACACGAATTTTGTACCCGTGTCTACCACCACCTCGGGAACAGAGCGTTTGGTAGAGCAAGCGATGTTGGAGCTCCTACACATCAAAGCATAGAAACACTCTCTAAACCAGTACATGCACGAGCTCGGCTAGGTTAGGGAAAGAGAATGAGACTATTTCCAAATTTATCCCATGGTTGATTCTATCGTTATAACCCAAGCGCTATTCTCCTTCCAACCACTATGATTTTGGCCCAGCAGTAAGTGGTGTGAGCATGTACTGTACCTGGTTAGACAGAGTTTTTATGCGACCCGGAAGGCCTTCTTGGTGGCACGAGATATAATACAGTAAGGAAGGTGCACATAATTCCCTTCCTTTCTTCTCTCTTTATAGTTCATTATGTGCTACAAGCAGTAAGTAATAAATACACAAGACAAGGTAACTTTATCATCGCTCCTATGTATCACTCATTGAGATATAATATAGTTTCTCTCATCCTCTTTACCCTTCAATACTGTAGTAAATTAATATAGTAAGTAACTAATGACAGCGTAAATACCGTGAACGATCTTAATAATACACTGGGAACCAATTAGTATATATATATTCAAAAGGTACATTTTCACCGTCCCACACTGTTTTCTAATTTACAGGTGTGTCAGTAATTCAGTAACCTTCTTCACACACGACACATTTAATGATTTATTATAGCTATTCACGTAAACATACAGGGTAAAAATGTGTTATGGAATGGCTCCAATTCAGTCTTTTTCCGTCTCCCTTCATCTTTTTAGAGCCTTTACTTTCATCATCTCAGTCTCGCCTTCCTGTCTCTCCTCTCATTTTAAAAATAACTCTCTTCTGTCTCCCAATACACTGCAGTTGCATCAATATTACCATTTCCTGTCTAACTTCTGTCAACATTATATCCTTTCCAGTCTAAACACTGTCGCCAACATACCCTTTTCTTATCTACAGTATAGAATAAACTCATCCATCCCTGTCTAAAGCTAACAACAAGAACATCATCACCTTTTCTAGTAGAAGTACCATCCTGATAATGACGTGTATAAATAAAGGTGTCGTCACCTAGTGAGGCAGAAGAGAAGCTACGGTACCAACATCACCACGAAGCTCCACTGTCTCATCTAGTGCGACACCCAATAATCTCGGGGTCTCGCAAGAGTCACGACCTACTGACAGCCTACAGTTCCGAGGTTGAGGTATGAAAAAAGAAAAAAAGAAAAAGAAAAGAAAACACCATTATCAAAAACGTCCACCTTAACTATCTAAAAAACATTATTAATTAGTAGTACCTTCACCCGTCTAGATATAGTCCCTAAATCTCTACCTTTCCTATTCAATTTCCGTCATCAACAATATAATTTCTTGTCTCCCGTTATATACCGTCATCAACATCAAAGTTACCTTCCATTGATCTACGTCACAGAACAGGTCGCCTGCTGTCAACAACAATTATTTTCTTTACGCGGCGTTTTATCCTTGTTATCAGCAAGAAAAATGTTGCTGAATGTTTGGAACTCCTAACGACGCACTTTCCTTGAGCTTCCAGTATAAAAAAAATTTTCCTGGAAATATTTTATCTCTTTTTTTTTTCCTGATGGTTTGAGCTTACGTGTTATATGATCCGGGCGACACACAGGGTTGCCCTAATGGTACATATGATCACTTAGGAGGCTATATTCCAAGATGTTGTCAAGTCACAATGCTTAAAGATTTCCAACTTTTGCACAAAATTGCGTCATAATCCGTGAAAATAATTATTCTGAATCCTTTGGAGGTAATTACAGCCCACCGGTGCTGTATGTTTGTCTGTTTTTCTGCCTGTTACGAAACACAAGGAAAACTGTATTTCTGTTAGATTTTTTATTATTTCTCAGCAATAGATGAATTATTTCAATAGTAATTTTAATAAGTTTTTCCTTTGCAGGAAGAAGTAGATGTAATACAGCATATGCTCGAATATATTATAGTACCAATGTACAGTACTACACAAGGATATCTTATACACACACATGGCTCAAAACAAATTTAGTTGACATTGAAAATAGTACAAAGTAACAAACAACACAACACAGTCACATAAATTAAATTACAACAATACAACACAGTCCATGTATGGAGACAAACTGTATATTTATATAGAATGTAGCTGGTCTTGTCTGGTGGGTGTTGTTGTTCCAGGGAAGGTATATAGAGAGGCGTCCTGCTATACCTCTCACACCAGCATTGATCAAGGGGTCGTCGGGGTTTGTGCCTAATCTATTTCCTGTGACTTGCCACCAGGGGAGTCTATTGGTTACGTCACACCAGCTCATAGATTGGTTCCATCTTCTTTCTCTTCCCTTCGGTTTTTTGTTTTTTGTTTTTTCAAGGTCTGTTGCTTTTGAGACAGATTTCATTATTATCATCTCAATATATTACAAATAAGTACAATATATATATATGGAATGGACTGTATTCAGAAAACAGAACAGTATTTCATAATGAAAAACAAATTGTGTGTCGTTCTCGTTTTAATTTAAGTTTTCTTATCATAAAACTGGACCTTTACAATATCACTAGAGCGAAAACTCAGAAATACTCAAAGAGAAGTACCGTATAGAGAAAGATGGTGGGCGTAACACTGAGGGACTGGTAAAAAGCATCATGAATTAGTGAACAGACCAAAGTTTAGTATATCTTGACCACTATACATATATACTGTATATAAAATGGACGTGGGGTTGTCCTTTTAGACAGTTTGAGTGACGGAGCGGCAACCCAGGGATGGAAGGAGAAGCCAACACAAACAGAGATGCCGACGGAGAAAAGAAATAAGAGTGGTCGTAAGAGTGAGCTGGAATAGACTGATATGAAGTGGTCAGGGAGAAATGGAAGATGATGATGATGATGATAATGATGATTGTAAACTCAGTCCAGAAAGGAACAGTTTGGTACAGTCAAATCAAAACTGTTCTATTGTAGCTGTTTTTCACAATTCAAAGCTACTCATATTATCATCATCCGTAGTGGTTGTTAATCAATGAGATGCTTACATAATACAATACAGTACACGTATATTAAGTTAACTGTTCACTGATACACCAACAATGTATCATCAGTACAACTTAAGACAATTATTCAGGTGCCGGTATAATGAACATAGCTGGCCCTCTCCCTGGCTGGCTGGCTCTGTGTTCCCAGGAAATAGGTTGGTGGTGTAAGCCAGGCTGCAGTGCTCATTAACATGGTAGTGTGGCTTTACATGCATGCTCTCTGCAGCATTATTATCTGAAGCGAGAGCCACCATCCACCTACGAAAGCGTACAATTACACGTACACGCATACCCACACGTATAGGCACGTGTATGTATTACTCTCTAACACCCTGAAAGCATAATCACCAAGCATCTTGCCTGTAGTGCAGTTATGAAAAAATATCCCTTTCCATTCCTTGCAAACAATGGAATGATGAATCTTGTAACTCCCTCAACCATACGGTAATGTTTTCCTGCTTTATCTCAATTTAATGTTAATGATACACGTGTTTTATTCCTGTCCATTGTAGTATGGTATATAACACTATAAACTTCCGTTGTCAACAGACTTTGCGTGAGAAACATAATTATATCCAGTATATCTGAAAATCATTAGTGTGATATCCACTTAATTAAGGAGTGCAAGGTGCAGAACGAAGTAAACACACACACTCTGCTTCCTATGATACAAATTTGATTTCCGAGGATGGTCATCGGTCATTTAACTCTCTCACTGCGGACAAAGATATTATAATTTTTACTCTGGCTATTGATAAACAATATTTCTCGTTACATTAAAAATTCGGCGTAGTAACATAACATAGTTCAAGTAATAGGACGATCGTTGAAATGTCATCTTAAGCTGCATTACATTGTGGCTGACTGCCTTTAATTATTCTAGTAGAGCATATAAGTATAAATTATAATCTATTTCAACAAGACCAGTCATAATTTTCTGTCAACCTCAGGTGAGGCTAACATGACCTCAGTCACACCTTCAACACAAAACCATCAAAGCTGTGTTCCCTCTCTGTAGCCTTTAAACCACAACACATCAAAGCAACTGTAAATTACACCAGGCAAAACGAGAATACCGCGCCTGTGCCTGGAACTCGTGAATGGGTCGGCATTGAAGGAGGCAGGACAGGCCATAAACAGGTATACATAACACGAATGAATTTTCAAAAGAGAGAAAGGAATGAATTCCAAGTGAGAGAAATTGTTAATACATGTTCCTCTCAGCAGTAACTGTTGTGGTCTTTGTGACTGAAGTGTTTTATCTGGTTAAATTATTGATGTAAAAAACTAAATCATAACAATAGTGTAGTCAAGAATTCTTTTCATTTCCTAAAATCTTACACCGAAAGAATGAATTTCCAAATAGTTTGAGCCGTGACGTTCCCCATACTTTATAGTTCTGGGTTGATCCAGTTTTAAAACGGTGAGTAAGTTCTTCAGACAGTGACTGTGTATCTTGCAAACTTGTTTTATGGTAACTTAGTAATATTGAACCTTTACTGAAGGTGACAATGAGGTAGTTGGCCTAAAAAGTAGTTATTTAAACAAAATCACGAAGCTTCCAAGTTATAGTGTCTCAAACTTTGGTGATGGAGGCAAGGCTGAGGGGGAAGTTCATTATATGGGTGACGTAAGTGGTCTGGGTGGGTGAGCGAGTTTCCTGCCTATCTCAGAGTGTATTAACGATCACATAAAAATTTATATCCATTAACTTGTGAGATTGACTCCTCAGATCTGCCTCCTGTTAATCAATGCTGGTGAATATTGGGTCTCATATACATGTTAATGACTGCATGGCTGTAAACAAAATGTTCTCACGCAGCTACACCCACATCAAGAGCCCAGGGTTCATTGTAGTTGCAGCCAGTTTCACTTTCATTTATTCTCGTATTTTTATATATAATTTTTAATGGAAAAGGCATCATCACAGGCAAGGCGAAATAATTACAACTGAGTAGCAGTTGACCTGGGCCACGGTAACGGTCTCGATGAAGCCAATGTCCAGTGTTGGAAAAAAAAAAAAAAAAAAAAAAAAAAAAAAAAAAATCCATCCTCTATTCCTCTCCTTCCCTCTTTCCCATTTAATCTTACATAATTAGCGTAACTCTTTTAACTCTGACGCTCGGCTGTGCGGTAAGTATTAAATTTGAGAAAGGGGCAGAGGGATGAAGAACCTAGAACATCATTATTTACATCCACTTTCTCTAACAATAACTTAGCCATTCGTCTGTCTGTTCAATCCTTGCTTACACAAATTTTCACCACATACGGTACATCTGTTATGTTTATTCTCCATTCATTCACTCATACACTTGTCCATTTCAATATTTGCTGTGATTCATTTGATGTGTAGGTACGTTTGTATCTTTCATCTCTTCACTATTAATCAACCTACGATACTTCTGTCTACTTAAGGTACTCGCTTTGAATCACTGTGTCGTTTTGGTAGGGAATGTGTGGTACGGTAAGTGTGGAAGGGTACGTGTTGTATGGTATGTGTGGTGAGGTATGTATGGTACGGTATGTGTGGAAGGGTATGTGTGGTACAGTATGGTATGTGTGGTACAGTTTGGTATGTGTGGTACAGTTTGGTATGTGTGGTACAGTGGTATGTGTGGTAAGGTATAAGTGAAAAGGTATGGTATATGTATTAAGATATGTGTGGTACAGTATGTGTGGTACGGTATGTGTGGTACGGTATGTGTGGTACGGTATGTGTGGAAGGGTATGTGTGGTACAGTATGGTATGTGTGGTAAAGTATAAATGAAAAGGTATGGTATATGTATTAAGATATGTGTGGTACAGTATGGGTGGTACGGTATGTGTTGTGCGGTATGTGTGGTACAGTATGGTATATGTAGTAAGGTATATGTGGTATAGTATGTGTGGTTACTCAGAAACGTCACTTTCACTCACCAATTGTACAAAAAGCCAACTTCCAGACTCACTTCTCCTACCATCCATATAACCCTTATCTGCCTCTCCTGCCATGGACTCGTTTCTACTGCTCCCTCTCATGCTTATCTTTAACAGGGTTTCCTTTCCCCTTCCTTGCTTTACTTATCTACTACCTCTCTCACTACTTAGCCTACCTACCTGCCTGCCTGCCTGCCTGCCTGCCTCTCCCTTCCTCTCTATTTATATATTTTCAACACTTGCCTTCTTTCCCTGTATATCCCTTTTAACAGGGTTTCATTTCCCCTTATTTGCTCTCCTATCTACCTTTCTTATATGTACTTAGCCTACCTGCCTACCTCTCCCTTCCTCTCTATCTAATATCAACATTTGCCTTCCATCCCTGTATCCCCTATCTACCTGCTATCTCTCCTCTCCCTGCCTTAATACCAGACTCTCCATTCCCTGCCTTTCATCAACTCCCAGCTCTGCTCTCTCTCTCTCTCTCTCTCTCTCTCTCTCTCTTGATTTCCCACGGCCTCTCATCTATTCTACCTTTCCTCCTTTCTCTCTCCCTTTCATCCCTATTTTCTCACACGGCTTCTCTCTACCGCCCTCTTCCATCCCCTCAAATCCTCCTTCCTGTCCTGCCATTCCTTTCTCTTCCCCTTCTTTCTTAAGTCTCTTTCCTCTGCTTTCTACTTCTTCCCCACATATTGGTCTTTTATCTTTTCAATTTTTTTTCTCTGAATATTCTTTCACATTTATTTTCAATGCTCCTCTCAGTCAGAAAACTGATCAAAGAATTAACGAAAGATATTAACAGAATCCTGGATACATTATAAGTAATCTCACTGAACGTTAATAAATATTTACTGTGAAACTGTAAAACTACCCATAAAATTCACTACAGGGACTGTCTCATTCATGTCAGGTCAACTTTTATTTATTTCTCTGCCTCGCTGTTGTAGTTTTGTAGTTGGTGAAACTCTTGTCAAACTGCCATTTCCATTGTAAAGGAGAGGTCAGGTGTGGTTATATTTCGGGTGTCATCTACTTCCCATACGGAATTAACCCGAGAATTTACAAGAAATATGTACTCTATATATACTTGATATAACCTAACTTGATCTGGACCCTCTACCGATGGATATGAAGGTGGTGACAGTGGTTGGTAGAGGTTGGAGTGATGGAGGCAACAAAAATGGAGGTGGTGGAGGTGGCAGGAAGAGTGGTGTGGCCGAGGGGGAAAAGCTGGGGTCCATCACAGCGTTGTTCCATCTCATTACCCCCTTACAACCTCACGACTCATGACCCACACTTGTTGGAGGGAGGGCGGGGCAGGAGAAAGGGCAGGAGAACTCGACGAGAGTAAATAAGGGACGCTGGAAAAGAAATGAGTGGGGGGGGAGGGGGGGAAACTGGAACAGGAAGGGGAGGATGCTGGAACAAGAAGAGAAGGAACACTGGAATAGATAAGAGAAACACAGGAATGGGGAGTTAAGTACACTGGAACAAGGAGGGAGGGAGAGTTATGTGAGAGCAAGGAGAGAGGGAGAGAACATGACACTGGAACAGGGAGGGAGTGATGGAGGTACGGGGAGAAGGCGAGAGAGGAGCAAAGAGACAAAGAGGGAGTGAGAGGCTTTAGGAAATAGCTGGATGATGGGGTAAGCAGGATAAGCAGAAGCCTAGGCGTCAGGATACGAGGGACGTGTGAGAGAAGGCAACGTAAAGGAGTTGCGAAGAGTGTCAGAAAATGCTTACAAATGACCATTCTTCATTTCTTGGCATCCCGTTAAGTGAAATGGTGTGGAGGTGGTATGGTGTATTGTGATGTGGAGGTGGTATGGTGTGTTGTGATGTGGAGGTGGTATGGTGTATTGTGATGTGGAGGTGGTATGGTGTGTTGTGATGTGGAGGTGGTATGGTGTATTGTGATGTGGAGGTGGTATGGTGTGTTGTGATGTGGAGGTGGTATGGTGTATTGTGATGTGTTGGTGTAGAATGGTAGTGGTGTGACTGACTGTAGTGTAGAGTGGTGATAGTGTAAAAACGTGGGGTACTGATGTGATCTTGTATGGTGTAATGTGTTGTAGTGCAGTGCAGTGTTGTAGTGTACTGTAGTCTTGATGGGTTGTAATGTGTTGTAGTGTTGTGTATTGTAGTGTGGTGTATGTGTGTATGTGTGTATTTCAAAAAGGTTGCCTCACACAACCAGCCAAGGGCCATGGACGCCAGTAATGTGTCCTTATCTTAGTTGAAGATAGCCTACCTCTTCATTTTTTTTCATTAAGCCTTTCAGAGAGGCAGATATTAATATCATTATTTAACTCCTAATTAAAGTATGAAAATTATTCCAATATAGTTTTCTTTTTTCTCTGTCGAAGCAATGCATTACTATGTACTGACCAACAACTACTACGGGCTTTACTCACGAATAACGACTCTAATCTTCGGTAACATACTAAACTAATCCAAACTGATTTACCATGGCTCTAAAATGGCTAGAGTCTAAATGAATACCGTCGTCTGTAGGTAAATATATACACATTTATATTATGTGTGAGATTTAATTTTAATTTATGAATTATATAAAAACGAATGACCTTCATGATGGGTGGGGAAGTACAATCAACAAAGATAAGCAGTGTACTGTACAGCTGGTGTTTACAAGTAACGGCGCAGCTGTACACTCCCATGTACCGTATGTCGGTATTCCCACAGAGGGAAAACATGAATGATATGATAAGGTAACAAACTTTATAATTCCCCACCTCCTTTCTTCACAAACACGTCTTTATATGCAATACAGAAACACACACCAGTAAGAGCCAATAGTTATTAATGTTACTGAATAGAGGCTTTGGATGTACAGTAATGTTAGTTTCATTTATATAATGGAGGAGTAAGTACATAGATACACACGTAACACCTTGTTCTTTGGCAGAGAGAGAGAGAGAGAGAGAGGCAACGAAGTAAACTGTTTTGGTGAATGTTAAGATATGTACAAAACGACAGACTACTCAAACGTATTATGGAAGTACATACATGAAATTACAAATATTCTCAGAGTGAGTGGTTTGCCCAGCCTTGTGGTTAGTTGTCTCACCCAATAATGATATTCTGCCTTTAATGGTTTAAGCTATGCAACTTCATGACGCCAAGAGGATCAATAGTTGGGTCATATTATCATCACCTCTCTTTAAAGATGTATAGTAAACAGTCTAGACCAAGAAAATTGTGTCTTGAGGTGGATGCCGCCTGCTTAATTCAGAAATGAATAATGAAATTATATTTCATGACTTAAGAAGTGCAAATGGAAACTGTGAGATATATTAGCTAACGAAAAATGAAAGATTTTGGTGATTATCGAAATTCATTTATTCTTCACAGCAATTAACACTTTCTCAGAGAAACACATAAATACATAAAATGTGTTCTGAAAATCCCATTATATAACTGTGAATTTCAAGTTACGCTTATGTGTGAGATTTAATTTTAATTTATAAATTATATAAAAACGAATGACCTTCATGATGGGTGGGGAAGTACAATCAACTAAGATAAGCAGTGTACAGCTACTGTTTACAAGTGGCGATGTTTACATGTGAGAGTCTGATTGCAGAGAAGCTAAACAAGACCTCGTTTATAAGAAGAGGGATTCTACGAAATTTACTTTACAAGACTTACAAACCTACAAACCTACATGAATTATGCTTCCCCCTGAAAAAGAGAATCCAATCATCTTTATACCTGAAGGCACCTACGTGTTTTTAAATAATATTTCTATACTGTATTCCAAGGCTTCTAATTGAATGAAAATAGAAATGAAAAGTAAACTTGCATCTGTGTTATAATTTTCCCGATAATTTAATAGTTTATTACCTTAGTAATACAAACTTTACACTTTCCTAGAATTTTATCAAATCACATTATAAACTTCATATTTTATTTTTATTTTATTTATTTATTATATATTTTTTTATCATATTTATCATATTATTTACTTATTATATTTTATTTATTTAGATTTTTTTTGAGAATGGGAGACACCTTTACGTGCACAAAGCCTCTTCTTATTACAGTAAAACTGATTCCATTCTTGCTCTCTTTACCCTTCCAAAATATTAGTGGCTGAAAAAAAAAGAGTGGCAATCAATAAGTACAGTAAGTTTAGTGCTTACATTATTAAGGGGGTAGTACAGTGTTGGTAAATCTGGAGTAACTGATTCCTCCAAACTATTCCACGCAACAGGACATCATTATATCTCTTCATCTGGTCCTGTTTCCTGACATTCTTTGGAGTAATCAAGTTAGTCCAGTATATCAAAACGGTACTACCCCTTTACGTTCTATATGCCTCAGCAACCAAACATCCCTTGATCTGTCCCACCACTAACGCCGCTTCATATAAAAAAACAACAACTTTTCCTAGAACAAAGAGCTACTGAGGAGCAAGAGAGAGAGAGAGAGGCGCAAGGAGGAGGAGGCAGGCAGGCAGGCAGGTAGGTGTGGGCACGGAGGCTAGCCAGTCCGACCTGCTCTATTGATCAGGTGGCGTCAAGTGAGCCTCTACCCTCCCCCAACCCTCTCGGCTCCAACTCTCAAGAACTCCCTGCTGCCCACACCACCATTCTCCATCCCTCATACTTACCTTCACAGATGTGATTCACTTCTTCGTATCTCTTCCTGTACTCTCACCCTAAACATCTTTGTCTCTTCTCTTCCTCTTCCAGAGCCAGAATTCTTCAGTTCCATTTTTGACAGGTATAATTTTGTCAAATGCTGATTAAATAAAAACCACTCTAGTTATTTCTTTTTATCCCTCCAGAGCATCGGTATCACTTATTACGTTTTCCTAACCTCCTTCAGAAAGTCAGAATAACTTTTTATAATCATCTATCCCTTCCCTATGTGACCCGAAAATTGCTCATTTGTCAAATTGCTAACTACAAGGGTTGTTAATAAATTCTAGGTATTGCAGACTTTGTACTTTACGTGAAGCAATTGCCCTCAAACAAGCATCATGATGGAAATACTTCATGTCAAGTTCTCAACTAATTATCTTTAGTCTTAAATGACACTCGCTTAATTACACATTATAATATAATTATGTAATAATTCATTAATTAACATAAGCTCCAAATAGTTTTAAAATCAGGAGAGTCATCGAGTTCAATAAACGCCGCGATGAACCCTGCGTCAAGATTCTCACAGAGACACACAGACGGACATACATACAGCCTCGGTAAGCAGAGTTATGATTGATGAGGTGGGAGGCGCCAGGTCTTGTCTCGTTTGAAAATAATGAGGATCATGACCGCTACCTGCATCTATCTCACTCACTGTCACCTCTAATTTATTCTCCTGCAACATAATTCATCAGAAATCTGGGAAAAAAGTTTAGGCCTCTAAAGTATTTATGAGAAACTAGATGTGCAGTTTGGCTTAGTATACTATATTAAAAGTAGATGATCAGCCCTACTGTATTCATAATTAATAGGAAATATAAGTATATGTATTATCCATATTTCAGAACCACATTTTCACATCCAAAGTATGTAACTGGGATTGCATCTAAGGACCCTGTGTTCGTGTATGATAATAATTGGAGGCTTCTGATTCCTCCTGACCATGCCACGAAACAAGCTCCTTCCATATAGGTGTGTTTGTTTCATGGCCATATATAAAGAGCTCGTTTATCTCCAATTTTGAGACTACATCACAGGGTCCCTTAAGTAAATTACTGGCACCTCTTGTGTTTACAATGTGGCCACTGTGCACGTATAATTATTGTTATCAACGGGACAGTCGAGTTAATTAACATGTTGTCCTTCTCCCACTACTTGAGGTCGTTAAGGTATAATAATAATAATGATGATAGTATTGGAGATATTTTTGCTTCAGTTCCCAGAAAACGGTTGAGCATGATCTGATATTGTCATCGTTAAATTTTACCGCTCATTATTTTTATTAATATAACAAATAATTGGCGAAAAATACCTTGTCGACCTAGCAGAGTATTACATAGTACTAAAAAATATCAATCGGCAAACATAGCCCAAATAATTAGGTGTCTGAAAGCAGGTGAAATTTAGTGTTCATTATAGTTCTTTTATCACCTACCAGTTGTCTGAGTAAGGAAAACTATCTTTATATTATCATCTATTTTCGTTTTAATATTTGTACCCTATGTACCCGTGAAATAAATAGAGCGAGTGTCAAGGTGGATGGATAGAGTTGAGTTCAGGGTGTTACAGTGTTATACCTTTGCTGCCACCGGGGAAACATATGATGCTGCTTTTAACTACCTCGGTATAGTACATTATTTTCCCTGGGGACCTTTGGGATTCTCTCTTGGTGAATATTTATACATATGGCTTACAGTGTGAGTGGATGAAATGGACTGTCAAAAGCCAAAATTGAGAGATTAAAGAACTGTACTTTGTGGCCGGTGGAAAGGGTTAATTAAATATAACCTATCATGGTAACTGCATTTTTCCTACCGTGAAAGCGACGCAACTGTAACAAAATAAATTTACATGCTTTTGTATGATATACATAACTTTCATGCGTAAAACACAATGAAAAACTAATTTTTACTGTATGTAGTATAATAGTTTAATGAATATCATATATCAGGATTGAAGTACATGAAATGTCCTTGAAGAAAGTGAAAAGTAAAATTTTTCAGTTTCAACCTACTGCCACTGGTTTTACTCCCCAACCGTTCCATCCTTCATCTTACCCTTCCACTCCGGAGCTGTGAATGTGGCTTTTAGGTGTGTGGGAAGTAAAATGTTGGGGTATTGTCTGACTCTCGCTCAGTGACGACGCCTTCACCACCTCATCTGCCCTCCTTACTCTCACCCTAACCAGAAATTGTGGCCCGACTCTTACATCTGTGCATTTAATGTATTCCGGAAGTGTGCTTTTAACGGTACTTTTACATATTTTGTGTTGCATAATATAACCCTGCTTCTCAGCCAGCACAAAAATAATCCTTTCATAATATATATACATGTAAATGCTTTTTTCACTTTATTTTTTGGCTTTTAAATATTTCAACAATATTTCATAGTCTTGTGTTTATCATACCCCGGGGGGAAGGGGCAATTAAATTGGAGGACACCCAAGAGACTAGACGAAGGAATTATTTTGAAGAGCCAACAGATAATGAATGACGAAGGACTGAGGGTAATTGTACTGGTGTGTTTGACTTTTTTCCTTTCCTATATTTACTTTTTATAATTTTTTTTTGTCTTTTCGCCCCTCTCTCTTTTCGATTCTCATTCACTGTTACGACTGAGGACTGAGGGTAATAATTGTGCTGGTGTGTTTGACTTTCTTCCTTTTCTACTTTTACTTTTTATCATGCATTGACCTTCTTCCTTTCCTTTCATTCTCACCTCAGTGCCTTTTTTCATCTGTCTCCTTTTCCATTTCTCCCTCTCCCTCTCCTTCTCATTCTTCATCACCTTCTCCTCCTCCTCCTCCTCCTCCTCCTCTTTTTTGTCATCAATCTTCTTCTCCATCATTCAGCTCCTCTCCATTCTTTTTCTTCTTTTCCTCCCTCTCCTTTCTTTTCTCGTCCTCCCTCCCTCCCTTCATTTCTCTTTCTTTTGCATCTGCTATGGCTTCTATTCTTTCTCCCTCTGGTGTGAATGTATCAAGCAGAAAGCGCCTGCCGCCCAAGTTTAGTTTAGCGGAGTAAATTAATTATAAAGAATTAAAGGTTAGAGCGTGACCTCCGAGATAATGGTGAACATGAACACAAAGGCACGAGAACAATGTGTCGTCAGATTACGCTGCTAAAAATAACCTTGGTGAATAACAAACACCTCACACCCACTCAGTTCACAATATACAGTCGTGCTTTAAAATTCGTGTTACATCCTTTGTGGAAGATGGTCGACTTCTCCCAGTACCCCAAAGGCTAAGTATAGGAGACACCAGAAGCCTAACATTGTATTGAAAATGTTAGTGAAAGAGCTCCGGATCAAGGTATATAATTATAGTGTAATCCGCCTGAGCTGTACCACGAATTTCATTGTCGCGATTGTGGACGAGATCAAGTGATTATTCTCATTATCTGTATTTTTAGTCCAGTGCAGGATTAAGGTTGTTCCCAATCCTCTCCCTCTCTGTACGTATCCTGTTGTCTATTTTCGTCCAGAAAGCGAACTCCTTTAATGACATCTCTCCACCAGAATTTCTATCTGAAATGGCTTCCCCATCCATTCCTGGGTTGCCACTCTGTCACTCGAACTGTCCATCTTTGATCAGGTGTTCGCATAACGTCACCACCTCAAGTCCAATTCTTTCTTTATAACGTCATCAGAATATCCTCAACTTTAGTCTGTACCTTGATCCATGATACTCATTACCTCTCCCTCAGTGTAATACCCACCATTATTCTCTCCATCCTTCTAAAAGCAGTTATAAGATTTTGTTTTATAAATTTTGTGAGGCTGCAGGTTTCTGTTCCTTAGGATACAACAGGTAGGGTAGTAAGCTGCATTTCATTATACTATTTTGTTTCCAGGATGCATTCCATCCATATCGATTATTTTTTCTTCCCATTTCCATCTCTTATTAATGCAAACCAGCTTTACTAAGTACACTATATATATATATATATATATATATATATATATATATATATATATATATATATATATATATATATATATATATATATATATATATATATATATATATATATATATATATATATATATATATTTTTTTTTTATTTATTAATTTATTTATTTATTTCAACTCTCTTAAATATGTCATCTCCAACTTCGATTTACATTCGACTTAAGGTTGGAGAAGAAAATTAATGTACAGAAGAGTGGGTATAAAAGGATGGAGGCCACTTAGTTCATTATCGTAAGCTGCAAGGGACGTTTATCCAAGAGCAACAATCCACAAGGAGTTCAGTTTAAGTATTCTTATCTTGTTATGCTGGAAACTGCTTGGCTTAAATGTGCGAGGTTCACAAGTTGGAGATGTAATTCCACTCAGATTATTAAATTTAACAACAGAATAAACTTGGGCTGTAGACCCTTCTGGCCCAACTTGGCTCGTTTCCTCTCTTATTACGGCCTCTACGACCCTTTACATGGCCTCAAGACCTCCTGTTATAGCCCTCTACGACTTCCTAGGCCTCTGCACCCTCTTATATCCTTGTACAACCCAACCCGTCTATGGTATGTATTGTACAAGGTTTGTATTACACCTTCCAACTAAACATATATCGGTAAAACATAATTATAACTAATTATTATTATTATCCGTAGTACATACTATCAATATAATTACAAGTAGCATTTTAATTCAGTTGTATTGGCAGCAAGACTGGAATAAAAAAAAAACTCGTAATTCTGAGTCAATGGACGAGGGAAGTTGTTTCGTTTAACGAGCTGAAGAGAAGCAATAACCCGCTCTCAATGCTTCCTGATCCATTACTCCTACTTGTTTTTTGAAGATATGATTAGTTCCTGACCACCCATTGCTTCCTACGTAAAAACCAGGACAAATAACCATTGTATCTCATGAACTGATATAAAGATAGTCACCATATCTACTATAATTATATATCTGGCCACTACCATACATTATATAGGATTAGTTGTTGTTTATGTGGCAGTTCTGTATTCGACATGACTTAATTAGTAAATACAAGGAACGCAGTTTAAGGGATAGTATACTTTCGGTTCATTAAAGCACCTTGGAAACAGGACCAGATTAACCAAAAATAATGGTGGCCTGTTGCTTGGAGTAGTTTGAAGGAAGCAGTTGCTGAAGATTTACCAACACTGTTCTGCCTACCCCATTATTAGATTACTACACACACACACGCACAGCTCACCAATGACACAGACTCACATGTGGGGTCTCTTGTGTGTGTCTCAATTTGTACCAAACCCAGTCTACTCTACTCTATATATTTACATAGAAGTTATTCATCATGCTTGCTGTTCAAACGTGTATGTTACTTAGAACAGATTTGGCTTCCAAGTCTCTGAGTGATGCAGTGCGAGTGAAGATACACTCGTCTTTTTGTATCTCTTCTTCCATTCTACTCACTCGCTACATTTCCTCTCTCCACGTATATCCCTTAACTCAATTTTCCGTTTTTCAGTTCTCAGTTTTCTTCTCCGGTTCTGTGTAACTCAGTCGCCAACCTCTTGGAAGTCTTTGTCGATTCTCCTAACCTGTTCCCTCTTTTATCCCCTCCGTCCTTGACCTTTCATCCCCCCCCACACTCCTTGTTCTCATTTCTTTCTCCCTCCCTCCATCCCTTTCGGTCTCTCTGTCATTTTATCTCTCTGTCTATCAGTCTGTTTTTATGCTTGGCAGTCTGACACACTTCGTTTGAACCGTAAGATCTGCCAAGCATACAATTATGTACCAATGTAATACCCTTACCCTCTCATATATATATATATATATATATATATATATATATATATATATATATATATATATATATATATATATATATATATATATGTAATCTTGTGAAAGTGGGTCTCATATGGCACATTTTTATAATTCTCTTACACACGAAAGTTGAACGGGATTGGTACAATAAGGCTTTGTATACTTTGTTAAGCAGCATTATAATACAGTGAATGTGTTATCAGCCCTGATATTCAATAATTAATTAACTTCCCGAGAAATCTGTGGCAGTGAATGAGAGCAGGAATATGAAATGAAGTAAAATGGATGTGAGCATTACTGAGTCCTGCTTCGCCGGCGACGTATTTGTACAAATAATTTACATAACTTCAAAGATCCTGATGGCATAATTCCTTCATATTGCCAGAAAAGCATTTTATCCCTTAATTGATACAGGTAGCTTGGTTGCTCAATACATAACTACGGCTAGTGAATATTTATTTGTTATTACCTCGCCCAGAGTAGCAAACGCTGAGAGAAATTCTGTTGGCAAATGATTAATTGCTTGGAGCCAAACATTGGAAACTTTGCTGCTGCATGGAAGTTCTATTGCTTTGTTATTTTTCCTTTAATCCATTCTAACACATATTGCTGAAACAAATTAACTTCCCGAGCAACTAAATCAAATTTGTGTACAGGGTAAACTTATAGTGCAGAAATATATAATAACTTTCCGAGCAGCTATATCAGTTCGTGCAGAGAGAGAGAGAGAGAGAGAGAGAGAGAGAGAGAGAGAGAGAGAGAGAGAGAGAGAGAGAGGCAGGTTAATTTTGAGTAAATGGGTCAGAATCGTATACACCTGCTATTCCCTGTAATGTTTCTTTCTCCTTTCATTAATAAAAGACCGAGAAAGAAAAGGGGACAGTTATGGCTCCAACCTCAGTTACTGCTGGCTTTGACTAGAATAATACTTTGCCCTCCTTTCACTCTAACTGAGATACTTTGCCCTCCTCTCAAATTAACTGAGGTATGTACAGTCACGAGCACTAATAAGTATTCAGGTGTGCTTCGAATACCAAGAGACAGTAAATAAATGCACAATAATATTTCCATTGGAATTAGTTCATTGGTGAATTGAACTGTTCGAAGCTTCAACCAAAGCTGTATACTTATTAGTGCTCGTGACTGTACACTCGCAATCCAAACTTTGTATCCAGGTCTTGTTGCAGTTTCGAATCATTTGATATACTTGTGAACCAGTTAAAACACTTACCCTGTTTCATATTTGCTTGATAATCGCTTAATACTCGATTAGGATATTCGAAGCAAGCCTGGATACATATTTTGGATTGTGAGTGAACAGTACAGGTGCGACATAGCATATTTGCATGTTCTAAGGTTTTAATATTGCTTGTATTGCTCTCATGTACACAAAGGCTACGTCATTTGTCACACGATACGAAAAAAAAAACTAAAAAAAACTAAAAAAAAAAAATATGTATATATATATATATCACACACACACACAATATAAGGAATAGAACACTTACCCAGAAGGTGTCACTTACTATAATAATACCGTCCTACACTGCCATTTATACCTGGGAAAATAAACACATAAGTAAAAATTATTCTGAGTGTGAACGAACCTTATTCTTTATTGTTTAGTTACATTTCTATATATCCATACAAAAAAAAACCAGTATACAATAACCATACACAATTTACTGGTGTGAAAAAAATACTGGAATTCCGGTAAATGTAATAAAGTATGACACGAATAATTATAAAACTGCAAAAGTATAAATGTGTAGTCAGTGAAATGTCCACAAAAATCTCAGCATATTGCTCGGAAAAGGAGATTGCCGGAAAAACACAGCAGGATATTAATCCTTTCCAATTTACTGACGCAAAGGTATTTAGGCTTCTGCATCCAGTGAGCTGTGCAACTTTATTTTTATGTGAAACAGTAATGGAATGCTTTATGAAGGAAGGATAATACGTTACCTTGCAATGAGTATTATAATATTCATCATTCTTATTGTTCTTTATATACGAACACGTTTCGGCATTATACTAACCCAGAGAAAATATTGTGAATTAAATAAAGGCCTAATTCTCAAGATACTCGCATTTCATAACAATGTAAGTAAATTACATACACGCAAGGGTCTCGTGGCAAAAGTTACAGTGATAGAAATACTCACAGAGAAAGAAACACACAGAGAACTCCAATCTGAAGAGAGATTAAGACGTTCCGAAACATTGTACTACTCTGTAAAATCATGGGCCTTATGCAAGAACGTAGGTGGTGTTGACGATGGCTCTGTTGTTTGTCTATGGAGCCATCGTACCGGTACCACACCATCGTCAATACCACGATGTTCTTGCGTACATACGGCCCCATACCATATCAGAATTTACGTTGTTTTTTGCTTACCAAAGATCTCTAACCTTTTGACTGTGTTTTAGGAATTTTTTTTCAGCGGTGTGCGACCTCCTTTCAAAGTGGTAAATAACACTTGTGAAGAGATGTAACTTAGTACTTCTTTGTCGAATGGAATCACGTTGAATGCATTACAGTGTACTCGTCTATTCACTGTAATGATCATACAGTACAATCTATTCACTGTGATGATAACAATGTACAATCTATTCACTGTAATGATAACACTGTACAATCTATTCACTGTAATGATCACACTGTACAATCTATTCTCAGCATCAATTAACAGTATACTCTCATCTATTCATTGTAATGATAACACAGTACAATCTATTCTCAGTAACAATTACAGCGTTCTAAATCCTTACTGTCTGTGTCTTCCGTTAATTACAAACTGAATATCGACACACATCCGTCATGGTCAATCATTCTAATTAATGAGAGCGTCCGTACTTGCCAATATGGAAATTGTGTTGCTGAAGCTCGGCTCGGACAGGCCTCATCAGATCCCCTGTATGATTACAACTAGGAGAACACTTTCATTTTTCTGGTCCGGGTTAACTGGCAGTGAAGAAGTCCGTTAAGTATTTGTGTTGTTAATAATAATAATAATAATAATAATAATAATAATAATAATAATAGTAATAATAATAATAATAATAGTAATAATAATAATAATAATAATAATAATAATAATAATAATAATAATAATAATAATAATAATAATAATAAAAATAATAATAATGATAATAATAATAATGAAATTATTAATAATAATAGTAATAATATTTAATAATAATAATAATAATAATAATAATCAATACCCATGACACCTGACAGACAAGGGGTCCAGCTCCGAGGCCTTAGGTGGTGTCATTGTTAGACAGCAGGGACCCCATCACTCACCCCTCCCTTCCTGTATCATATGGGGTACGAGGCTGACTACAGCATCACAAAAATGGTGGGTGATGGGGATGCCATTTCACTACACCGACTATAATAATAATAATAATAATAATAATAATAATGATGATAATAATAATAATAATAATAATAATAATAATAATAATAATAATAAAAAGAATCGTAAAATAAATAATATTTATAATAATAATAATGATAAAACAACTAAATCAGCACTAATAATAATAATAATAATAATAATATTAATCAGAGAATAGTAATAATAATAATAATAATAATATTCATAATAAAAATAATAAAAATGATAAAACAACAAAATCAGCAATACTACTACTACTACTACTACTACTACTACTACTACTAATAATAATAATAATAATAATAATGACGACGACATTGACGTTTGTGTAGTGTAAATATAATTATTGTTGACCCAAGAACTACCCACGAGGTCTCAAACCATTATGTCAATATGAACAGCGTTGCTTCTCCTATCGTTTCGCTCTGGACGGAGGGAATGAACATGTAATTTTCTTATTTTTCGTTTGCACTGTTCTTGAAATGAATAGAGTGTAATGTTTCCATATTATATACTCAGAAAACTCTACGCTATATCTCAGAAGTGCAATCATTATTTAGATACAAACACTATAGGTACAAATATTGAAATAAAGATATATAGTAGCGACCAGTCAGCCAAACAGCCAGCACCTGCAATAGCTGTGTTGTATTTGGTCACACCAGTATGCAGGAGCAGGAGTCGTGAGAGTATAACTTGGCTGACTGCCTGACTGACTGACTGACTGACTCCCTAAGAATATAGAAACAGAATGCAAAATCCATGAAAATGAAAGTGAATATTTTCCCCCCACGGTTATGAAAAATATATAATGGAAAGAGATGCAAATCTGACTCTTGTTGTATGTCATTTGGCCAATCAAGGAGAGTGCCAGGAAGAGGGACGAGTGTCACCCAGAAGTAAAACGAGACACGAAGATTAAAGGATTCAAGAAAGTCATCAGTGAGACGAGAGGAAGGCAGATGTGTTGATCAAAAGACAGAAGACGAGAGTGTGAGGCGACCCCGAATATATGTATGAAGCCACACAAAACTACACCAAGAAAAAGAGAACTACCCGCCAGATGGAGGGGAAAATAGTTTTAGAGTTGTAGGTAGAAAGTGTGTGTGTGTGTGTGTGTGTGTGTGTGTGTGTGTGTGTGTGTGTGTGTGTGTGTGTGTGTGTGTGTGTGTGTTTTACAAGTTACATAAGACATAGAAATGAGATTATCACCATCCTTATACATGTGTCTGTATACAATGGATAGATATGAACCATTAAATGTGGCGAAAACACTTCACAGAATAAAAATACAGTCAAACTTTATTGTGTTCTGGGAATGAAAGACATATGGTGAATAATTCAACTCCCTCCTCTGCGTGACCCTTCAACAATACTCGTATACTCAGCAAAGCCCCAAACTTGTCTCGCCTACCACCCATAAACCAGGATCTCCAACACAAGTCTGAGAAATTTTATCAATCTGACTGACTGTTTGACGAGAGGGAGCGGAGGGAAGCTTATAGGGTGAGTAACCTGACGACGAGGAGAGCTGTTGGTTAACGGAATGGCTATGAAACGGGAAGAAAGAGAGACCTTGTAGCACTTATAGAAAGAAGACAGATAGGAAGGACAGCTAAAATGGTACGATAGAAAAAGAAGGAATGGAGGGACAGTTGAAGAAATGAAAGGATTGGCTCGGGTCTGAAGGGGCGCCAAAGCCCTTAAAGCATCGCCCACATCTTTGCAGGAATTGAGGAGGTAAAGGAAATGGAACTATCTTTTATGAATTATGGAAGTGAATGTTATGATGGTGAGTTTCGTTTTGAAAGCAATATACAAACATGATAAGCGCATGATGGATGGGAAATTGTTCTATGCCAATATCTGGAGAGTGTGACGAGGGGATGGCTAAAGGGGAAAGGGAGAGAAAAACAGGGGATGGAGGAAGATTGGCACACACATCACAACACAACCACACTACTTTATATCGCACACGACACACCAATTCACACAGCAAACAACGCACTCAACCACACACGATAATGTCACACAACACACATACATCACCCCACCACACAACATCAAACCAAGCCATACCACAACACACCTACACACATCACCACACCTCACAACAACTTTCTACACACATCACACTAATGTAAACTGCAGAAGCAAGCCATATTGAACTATATCCTTACACATCTCACAGTAGCACACTAAACACACATCCCACGAAACTCCACAAACAGACCAAATTAAACTACATAGAACTACACAAATCTACACAGACAAACCAAACCCAACTACACCTCCCATACAGGGCATTACAACAAACCAAAACGATACAGGACACAACAACGAACTAGATCAAATCTAGGCCTTACATATAGTCCACAACAAATCTAACTCCCAGTGCATATACAGTCCACCACAACACACTAAAAAATAATTCCCAGCTCACATACAGTACACCACAACAAACTAGACTAACTCCCAGCTCACAATCAGCCCACAACAACACACTAAAAAATAATTCCCAGCTCACATACAACCCATCACAACAAAACAAAACCAACTCTCAGCTCACATACAGCCCATCACAACAAACTAAAATTACTCCCAGCTCACAATCAGCCCACAACAACACACTAAAAAATAATTCCCAGCTCACATACAGCACACCATAACAAACTAAACTAACTCCCAGCTCACACGGCAGCACAAAGCAGACCAATCGACTCTACACAACAGCACGCCACGCCCCTCATCACTGCCCACACGTGTGATCACTTTGGGGTCAGACAAGTGGAGGGGAAGGGAGGTGGGGCAGAAATAATGCAGATAACAAGGAGAGGAGAGAAGAGGGGAGCGCCCTGCACGTAGGTAGAGAATATGATTAACACCATGACACCAACACCACCACCGGCCACCAACCATAACACCAGGAAGCAGGGCAGGACAACATACATACATACATAAACACACCGAATATAAAGACAACAACAACATCAACATCAGGGCTACGTAACACCAAAGCAATGTACACCAGACGCCATGATACCAACACCAGGCTACATAACACCAAAGGAATATACACCAGACACCATAACACTAACACCAAAGGAATAAACACCAACACCAAACACCATAACATCAACACCAGGCTACATAACACCAAAGAAATATACACCAAGAACCATAACACCAACACCAGGCTACATAACACCAAAGCAATGTACACCAGACACTATAACACCAACACCAGGCTACATAACATCAAAGAAATATACACCAGACACCATAACACCAACAAGAGAGCAAGGTGGGCCAGGACGGCAGGCAGGAGGTGGTAACAAACAAGAGAGGTGCCTTGGGAGAGTTGGTGCCACCGGAGATGAAGCAGTCGACATCGGAGCCGACTCAGTGCCAGCTTCAGATTAACGACACGGTTTATTGGCCTCGACTATCCAGCGCGCGCAGCCTCTCTCTCTCTCTCTCTCTCTCTCTCTCTCTCTCTCTCTCTGTATACAACCTGCAGAACACGGTAGTACAATAATTCTGTTCCTCTGTCTTCTGGAATCTTAACACTCAGAGTATACGGTTGGTGTGCCATGGCCTTGACGCCTTCCTTTGTGCTTCAGAGATTTTATTAGCTCTCTGCTCCTTCATACTTGGAAAACGGATATCAGTCGAGTTGGTGTTGATGGTGGTTATGGTGGTGATAAGGTTGATGGTACTGCTGGTGATGATGGTGGTGATGGAAATACATTGTGATCCATTTTCTCTGTCAGTGGAAACCTTTCATAAGTCTATATCTGGAAGAAAGAAGATTTTGGGTTTTATGCCTATCGACTCACATGTACACTAGGTCATTAAGGCAGTCAGTCTTGTTACATCAACACATTTTCCCCAGCCTACAAGGTTGCTATCATTGCCTTTGCAGCCGGGTACCTACTTACTGCTAGGTGAACAGGGACATAGTGAGCTGGGAAAGTTGTTTAACAATTCCACCGACTCAGGAATAGATCCCGGGATCTCTCGCTTGCTAGGCGAGCATGATAACCTTTACACCATCGGCACCCCCCTGTATCTGGTGACTGGAATGACAAACCTGAGTGTTGAAGTGTTATAGGAAGCTGCACCGGTATCATACGGAAGGTTCTCCAATATAGAGTCAACTATAACTCGGTTCCTATAACTTGGCTCGTTTCTCTTATCTCACTATCACCGCCAACTTGAAACGGTGGAAACAGTTACATATTGTTACCTGTGATGATGAATGTGTAATGTTCGATTCAACAGTTACTGTATCTTAGCCTCGACACGGAAGATAATACACGTTAGTGGATGAGGATGCAAATGTGGTTTATTGTTTTCATTCACTTCTTATATTCTGAAAATATGGAATGATTATCTCAACTGCTTGGGACATGACAACTCTTTGTGTTACATCGTGCACGAGAATACTATTATTGATTTAACCCATATTTAACACTTAGTTACCCGTTTAACATAAGTTTACCCTCACTGTTGGTATTAGTGACTGAAATGCGTGGCAAGGAAATACATGAAATGTGTCAATTTCACATTTGCTTGATATGCCGCTCTTATTTCGAAGGCCTTCATTAATGGAAGCCGTAGAGCATATCAGTGAGGCGTGGCAGTAACAAACAACCCTCGAGAATTCCTACTGAATTAAGTGTGAGAGAGACTGGACGGTGTATGCGGCCACTCTGGCATGGGCTGCCTCCAGTGCACAAACAATGGCAATCACAGATAGCTGGCCTCGCTCACACCAGCCAACAGAGGCTACACGTTTAGTCACACAGAGAATATCTTAAAGAAACCTACACTGAGGATTTCATGCTCTATTTTATTACTTTTATATCTGAATTAAACTCATCATTTGATACCAAGTCAGACTGATTATGTTCTAATAAGAATGGGTATCATTAAAAATGGGTACAGGCAAAAGTAAGGTATTTTGTGTACTGTTCATCCCTGGCAGGTAATCTTTCACCCGTCAGTCTCCAAGACAGGGTAATATAGAAGTTTTGATAATGTTACGACAGAATAATAAAGTTGATCTGACATTTACTGGATAAGTGGTTAAGGGAACTCGTAAATCGACTGTTGGGTCTATAATTCACTCGGTGGCAGGAACTGAATAAAAGGTACTTCCAAATATAGACTACGTTGCTGATTATACAGTCACAATATTAAGGACCCTGTGATCGTGTATGGAAATTGGAGGCTTCTGATTCCTCCTAACCATGCCACGAAACGGGCCCCTTCCATATAGGTGGTGTTTCCTGGCAATATTTGAAGTACTCGTTTATCTCCAATTTTCTAACTACATCACAGGGCTCCTTAATACACCTCAATGATACAATTATACCTGTAATATACCTTTGGGTGCCAGTGCCAGTTAGTAAGTTGTACGTGCGTATAATAATTATGAGATGGTAATGACTTATAAACCTTACATATAAAACCATATACATATACAAAGTTCAGTATCATAGCAGCAATATACACTGGTACTCATCCCTCAAACATAAAATACTCAAAATGGTTATACGAGTTAGTGTAAAGTTTGAAGAGAAGCAAAACAAAAGTCCTCGACAGTTGCAGGTGGGAATGAGAAGATTTGTCATCCCTGGACAAGCAGTGAGCCAATTCCTTCCCTATTACAGTAACAAATGTACCCATGCAGTGTTCCCCTCTTTTTGCGTCAGGAACTTTTGGGTGGCGCGCGTTTAATCGTAGCGGGAGAAAAGATTTACGGGGCGGGCGGCTCGGGCTCTCCAATGTGAACCCGGATCGTAAATTCACTGGAGGCGTCCGAGGCACTTCCTGGGGGACAAAATAAACATTGGGTGTCGAGTGTGATGCATGCCTTCGAGTGGGATGTTAGCCGAGTGGTGGTGGTGGTGGCGGCGGATGAGTGGAGTGGGAGAGAAGGATGATAAGATATAATAAGTGTTTGGGTCGTGTATGTACAGTATATGGAAAGTTGGATTGAATATTTATATGTATAGTGTTAAGGAGGAGAAGCAGGAGCAGGAGGAGGTGGGAGAAGACGAGGACAGAAGGGATTGGGGAGAATGAGACACGAGAGTAAGAAACTAGAGGGTACGAGTAGGGAAAGAGAAAAAAAAAATAAAGACAGCCAGAATGGAGAGAGAGAGAGAGAGAGAGAGAGAGAGAGAGAGAGAGAGAGAGAGAGAGAGAGAGAGAGAGAGAGAGAGAGAGAGAGAGAGAGAGAGAGAGAGAGAGAGAGAGAGAGAGAGAGAGAGATGTGGGAGTGAGGAAAGGAAGGTCAGGAGCAGAGGTAACAGACTAAAGAGGAGGGCTTGAGGGAAGGTCAGTGAAGGAAACAAGGGGCGCTGGGAAGGTATACAGAGGGAGGGAAGGCAGGGAGGAATAGTGAATGTGTGGAGGGAAGGAGAGAATGTCAACATGTGGAGTGAGGGAGAGAGAGAGAGAGAGAGAGAGAGAGAGACTGTGGACGTGAGAAGGGAGGGAGAGATTATACGTGTGGAAGGAATGTGTGTGGAGGGAGGGAGGGAGGGAGAGATTATACGTGTGGAAGGAATGTGTGTGGAGGGAGGGAGAGATAGATTAAAAGTGTGGAAGGAATGTGTGTGTGTGGAGGGAGGGAGGGAGAGATGAAACGTGTGGGTGGAAGGATGGACTGTGTGTGTGGAGGGAGGATGGGGAGGAGGAGAGGAGAGAGAAGCCGTCGAACATGTGGCAGGAGGGAGAGTCTGTGAACGTGTGAAGGGAGGGGGAGATTTAACGTGTGGACGGATCTTTGGCCTATGATGGTGGAGCGAGGGAGGGAAGGAGGGGAGGGAAAGAGAGACTGTGAAAGTGTAAAGGAAGGGAAAGCGGGGGAGGGAAGGGAAGGAGAGACTGTGAAAGTGTAAAGGAAGGGAAAGAGTGAATAGCGTGAGGGATCAAGAGAATGTAAAAGGTAGGTATGGACACACTAGGACTAAAATCATTATGTCAGATGCCACCATACATGCAGCTGGTAAATGTAATCACTTGATCCGTGGTGCAAGAATTATGTGCAACGTGGTAATAATGTGATGGTGCAATATGTTTTCATCATCCATACATGACTGTGGAATATAGGCTCGTCTAGAATACCCCCTAAAAACAAAACAAAAACAAAACACACACACACAAAAACTCCACAAACAAGCCCCGTGAGGTTGGTAATAGTGTACAGTAGAGTGTACATTATATAGTAGTAAAGAAGGGAAGAGTATAGGATGGGATGGAGGAGGAGGGGAAAGGAATAACGTGTGATAACAGGGGAAGGAGAAAATGTGGCGATGAGGGAGGGAGACGGGTTGTTATGTTGTGTTGTGATGGGAGGGAAGCTTGGTGGTGGTGGTGTGGGAAGAGAAAATTAGGTGTGGTAATGATAGTGGTGGTGCTGGTGGTGGTGAAAGAGAGAATTAGGAGTGGTGGTGGTGAAAGAGAGGATTAGGAGTGGTGGTGGTGGTGGTGGTGGTGAAAGAGAGAAATAGGAGTGGTAATGATAGTGGTGGTGGTGGTGGTGAAAGAGAGAATTATGAGTGGTGGTGGTGGTGGTGGTGGTGGTGAAAAAGAGAATTAGGAGTGGTGGTGGTGGTGGTGAAAGAGAGAAATAGGAGTGGTAATGATAGTGGTGGTGGTGGTGGTGAAAGAGAGAATTATGAGTGGTGGTGGTGGTGGTGGTGGTGAAAAAGAGAATTAGGAGTGGTGGTGGTGGTGTGGAAAGAGAGAATTAGGAGTGGTGGTGGTGGTGAAAGAGAGAAATAGGAGTGGTAATGATAGTGGTGGTGGTGGTGGTGAAAGAGAGAATTATGAGTGGTGGTGGTGGTGAAAAAGAGAATTAGGAGTGGTGGTGGTGGTGGTGAAAGAGAGAATTAGGAGTGATAATGGTAGTGGTGGTGGTGGTGAAAGGCAGAATTAGGAGTGGTAATGATGGTGGTAGTGGTGTGGAAAGAGAGAATTAGTAGTGGTAATGATGGTGGTGGTGGTGTGGAAAGAGAAAATTAGTAGTGGTAATGATGGTGGTGCTGGTGGTGGTGGTGGTGAGGGGAGGAAAATGATGTGTGGTGGTGATGATGGAAGAAAGAGTATAGATTATGGGGGAAAAACTAAAAGGTGTGGTGATTATAAGAGGAGCCATAGTGGGGTGTGATGATGGTAAGGACAAGGTGTGGTGTGGTGATAGTGGTGATGGTGAGGTGAGCCATGCAGTGTAAGTAAGACATGGTGATATTGTTAATGTTTAATGGGTAATACACTTTTGGTACATGAGAGACCCTTGATTCCTCCAAAGTATGCCAGGAAACAGAACCTGATAAACAAATATAATAGTATCCTGTTGTTTGGATGAATAGTTTGGAGGAATCAGATGCTCCAGATTTACCAACACTGTACTACCCCCTTAAGTAATGTTGTTTGGTGTTGATGAGATGAGCCAGAGTAAAGTGTGGTGTGTGTGGTGATGTTGAAGTGAGGTGTGGTGATGAAGAAGTGTGGTGTGGTGATGATGAAGGGGAAGAACTGAGGTGTGGTGGTGAGTTAGTTAGGGGAATCAGAATAAAGTGTAGTGATGAGTTAGGGGAATCAGAATAAAGTGTAGTGATGAGGTAGGGTTAGAAGTGAGATGTGGTGATGAGGTAGGGTAAGAAGTGAGGTGTGGTGATGATAAGGAGAAGAACTGAGGTGTGGTGATGAATTAAGGGTACCAGAATAAAGTGTAGTGATGAGGTAGGGTTAGAAGTGAGATGTGGTGATGAGGTAGGGTAAGAAGTGAGGTGTGGTGATGAGGTAGGGTAAGTAAAGTATCGTGACGAAGGAGGGGGAAGACTTGAAATTAGAGGAGGTTCCAACTCACCATCAACGCCTGATTTACCGACAAAATTGCTATCATTCTCTTCGATTCGCCCCAGGACCCAGCAGCAGCAGCGACTCTCAATCACCAAATTACTACTATGATGGGGATTATACACTCGTACCTCACAGACTTACTACTATTTGGCTCGAGGGAGAGTAATGGTGTCTGAAGTGGGGGCAGCGAGAAAAAGAAGAAAAAACTATCGTAAAATCTCGGGACAAGCATATCCAGTGTCTAAAGTTACTTGAGACTTGTAATTAGGTTATGGGAGACAGACACAACGTTCATGTGTACATGTATATACGATAACACCAACGAATTGTTTTACTAGTTGGTTGGTTAGCTGGTGGATGGGTTTGTTGGTTGGTTGGTTTTTGGTTGGTTTATGTTTGGTTAGTTTGTTGGTTGGTTTATAGTAGGTTGGTTGGTTGGTTAATGGTTGGTTAATTGGTTAATGGTGGGTTGGTTGGCTGGTTGGTTGGTTGGTTAACGGTGGGTTAGTGTTTTTTTTTTTCTTTTCTTTTTTATATGTTCCGACACTGGACATAGGCTTAATCAAGCCCTTTACCGTGGCCCAGGTCAACTGCTGCTCACACACACACGTCACTACTTCCGAACTGGTACCCAGCCACAGAGGGAGGGAAGTGAGGGTTATTCCCAAATACTGCAGCTGTTATGGTACCAGGGAGGGTGTTTTAAGACGTTCGGTGGCCTTATTGTTAGTGCCTGAAACTCAAATCGGAAGAGTAAATATTCTCAGGCCCTCACCTGAGAGGATCGATCTCCCGACCTCTAGGTTACGAGTCCAGAACACTAACCACTCGGCCACCTCCCCTACTGTTGATTGGTTTATGGTTGGTTGGCAGGTTGGAGTAAAGTTGTTTGGTTTTGGTTTGGCGGTGTGGTAAGCTCGTTTCGTCACTGGTGTGAGTGTAGTGCAGTAGAAACTTACTTCATTCGAACTCAAAGAATGAAAATGTCAGGAGGAAATAAACAAATGGCCGTGAATAACAGAGGAATAAGAATAATGGACTGGTGGAAATGTGGTAGGAATGAAGCCTGGCCAAGAGAATATATCCTGTGGAAATGGGGTCTTTAGGATTGGAGGTTAAAACGTGGGAAACCTTATCTAGAATTAAGTTTCCTCCAAGTTCCCTGTAGCTTTAATTAGTCTGCGCCTTTGCATCGATTTACTGTACATTCGCAATCCAAAATATGTATCCATACTTGCTTTGAATAGCCTGATCGAGTATTAAGCGAGCTCAAGCAATATGAAACGGGATAAGCGTTGTAATTGGTTCACTAGTATGTCAAATTATTCAAAACTTCAACAAGACCTGGATACAAATTTTGGATTGCGAGTGTACATGAATTAGAATTTTTGTTGTCATAATCGAAGAATTCTTAATACGTACATTACTGGTACTTAAATTATACTTATACTCCATAAAGGAAGTCACTGAAAGGACTATCTCATGCTTAAAAAAATATGACGTTAGTTGAATGGGACAGGGGAAGTTTGAAACATTTTCTGCCATTAATACAATAACTTTAGATTTCGTGCATTTGAAATATCTAATATCGACATCTCTGGAAAATTATCAAGACTATGGACTAACTTAGCTACAGCTATGTGTGATCTCTCCCCAACTATAATTTTCAGTCTTTCTATAACATCGTCACATTCTTCAGCTTCCATACTTCATCATGTAGTTCAACAAATACGAGTGTTTTATAACTCTGTCATAAAAACATAAAATAATTCAGCTATAAATCACTGCACATCATTCAGTTATCAGTCATATAAAAAATACAGCGTATTTATCACTACACAGATAACTATTTTGGGTTGGATGCCTTACAGATCGACTGAGTATGACCGTGAAATTCGCACTAAGATATAATTAGTAATCCCGTGGCCAACAGGACCGGTACATGGCGTCCCCTGCACACACACCGGCTGTGGAGGAGTGCCATCGGCTGCTCTAGTATATATGAAGGTGGAAGCACTCGGCAGCAGGTGTGTCTCCAATGCAGGCAGATCAACCTCCACCTCTCCCTGTTATAATGGATGACACAGCTGCCTTCATTACTTTCTAACAAGTTCTAGAGATATTTCATTCCCTCCATATGATTGATTCTGCATATATAATAATGAACCAACTCTCCCTGCTAGTGGATTGCACAGTCGCCTTCATCACTTGTTAGCCATTTCTAGAGAGACATTGCTCCCCACACATGACTGACTGCTGTATATAATATGAAGTACAATAGGTATGGATCATTTATAATTTCTCCTGAAACCAATTGGACGTAGAGAGACATGGTGGAGGCGTTATGTACAGGAAACTCTAGATAATGCTGTCACATAATTATATAACATTTGTCAGTTAAAAGAGGCCCTGTGCATCACTCAGTTTATATAGTAATGAACAACATAAGCCTGGGGAAAACATCTGGTGGTCTTCAATAAGCAACTGAGTGTGAAATGAAGTGGTGGAGGCAATAATTTAATTACGTTATTTCAAAATTCTTCAGTATTTGTTTCATCACACAGGAAGATAACACTGTCATCACCATCAACTATACTTTCAAGATACAGCTGTAAACACGACAGCTATTAAATACTCCTTCACCTTTAAGGGCGTAGCATGACTCTGAATAAAAATCTACCACCTACAGTATATTCGTGAGCTATAATGAGAAGTCAGGAAATTTCGGGATAGAGAAGGTGTAACTTGTATAATAATTACTGTGTAAATCAAATAACACTCAACCTTCCTTTATTTAAATTCGAGTAAAAATGGAACACTCAAGTAAGGTGAAGACGCACAACTCTTGCAACCTTCAAACAGATTAAAACTTATGGAACTGTAAATAACATCACATCACTTATTCAAAACTATCTCATTCATAATTCGTACATACCGGTACCTCACATTACCCAAATATATACCTCTAGATATATTTTGCTGTACCTCACTGAAGCATATTAAAACTCTCACAAACACTTCTTACCACATATTTGTACCATCTACTCTATTTATATACATCTCGCACCGCTACAGGTCACATTATCTCGCGGCCACACATGCTTACCATTCATACACATCGTCACTCCTTCCTAACACCTACTATAGACAACCCACACATATGCTGTACGTCTCTAATCAAGCATATTCTCAATCCTGTTGGCATCCAAGGGTCGTAAATACATACATATCTCGTGCATCCACATCATAACTCGTATATGTACCGACTGCTAGCAAAAATAGACACTCTTCCTTGCCTATACCTCCTAGTACAGTCTAGTCTATTCTCCTTTTCAAATGTTGTCTTATTCTCTCTTTATTTTTTTTTTTCAAGTTTAAGAAAGGTAGGAAGTAAAGTCTGATGTGGTGAGTTCAGATCTGATTTATTGGAGAAAACACAAGGCAATATAAAGGGCATACATACAGGATCACATGACATACAATAATGACCAATCAGCATTCAGTATTGCTTTCCCCTCGAGGGTCCGTGATCGAGTACTTGAAACGAGATGATTTGTGGCGTAGAGTTATACTGGCTGCCACATAAACATACCTGTACAGTATATCCACACGTAAATACACACTCCAACCATTAATGTATGTACTGTATGTCTTACTCACTCGTATGTATGCATGTACACACCATCAAATAACATACACAACAAATAATTCAAATATAATTTAATCCACCCATACAAACCAATTACCTGCATCATTCGAACATAATACAAACTAATGAATTGCATCACTCGTACATACATGCATACATATAAACCTGGACACTCGTACATACATACATACATATATACATACCATGCCACTTTGTCATACCTCACATCACTCCCTCCCTGTGCCACTCATTCGTGCTGACTTCCCTCCTTATTTAAACTTACCCCACATTTACACATACTTTCCGTAACCCATGCTTACTCCCCATGACGTATATCTGACTTATAACACCATTAAATTTCTCCACCACTCACCCAGACTGTGCAGTACGTCCTGTAAGTCTAGTGCTTGATGATATGCTTAATACTAGTTTATAATATTCAATGGTTTTTTTCTTTTATCCAGTTTATCATCATCATCATCATTAATACCCTATTTCCCTTTCTTATACCGCTGTTAAATACCAAGCATCTTTTCTGCAGGGTCGTGTGTGTTTCCATATGAGAGTTCTCAGGCAGACTAAAGTTATGATACCAGCGAAGTCCCAGATACAATTTGTGACGTCATTACAAGGAGCCTGAAATGTTTTGAGTAAGCCTGGGTGGTGTGAGTTACGACTTCACAGGGAGGAGAGATATGCTCACCCTCGCCAGTTAGGAGGAGGTCGTAAATGCTTTTGAGTATCCGGTCCCTGGTCTCCATGCAGCCTATATATCAAACCGAGCAAAGTGAGCTAATGAAGATGTGTGTGTGTTGCTGGGTCGTAGCCTTGTGTGTCAGGCATGGCTAGAGAATATTTTACTTGTGATTTGTTTGGCGTCTTGTGAATTTCCTCTACTGTAATTTGCTAACTACAAACGCTTTCACCAGCATGTCATGGCAAGAGAATATTTTACTTGTGATTTGTTTGGCGTCTTGTGAATTTTCTGTACGGTAATTTGCTAACTCCAAACGCTTTCACCAGCAACAAAAAAATATTAATACCGGTACTCAAGATAGTGAAATAATGAACGGTGATGAACATATGAAGTCTTGTTATATATTTTACTGAATGATGTTGCACGAATTGACTCATCATAAGAATATCCATTGTTCAATATTTTAAACACACACAGTTCCGTGAAATACACTTGTCGTAAATCAATCAGTAAATGTATGACCAATGACCATAAAGATTTAGTCATACAGTCAGAATGAATGTCGCCACCAGGATAAAATACAGTAAGCAAAGGGGTGGAGAGAACCAGTGAAGAGGGGAAAGTCGAGGGGAAGGTAACAGATGAGAAGGGATGGAATAGTGAAATCCTTTTGGAAGTTAAGAAAGACGGAGAAGGATGCAGTGGATGGGAACTGAAGAAGAAGAATTTGAAACGTTGGTAGATAATACAGAAGCAGAAAAGAGAGAAGGGAAATAGCAGCAATGATCTATAGAGGTTGGAAGGACGTGAGGCTATGTGACCATTTGTGAATATCTTTACACTCCCACTGCCACCACTACCACTACTACTTCATTAACTATCATTATTACAGCCAACACAACACCAGCCAACACTACTTCCACAACCAACACCACAATCAACACCATCAACACTACCAACATCACCACTACCATCATTACCACTCCATCAACTATCATTATCACAACACCACTTCCACTCCACCACCACCACCACCACCACCACCACCATTTCTACCACCAACACCACCACTGCCACTCATCAACTTTCATTATCACAACACCACTTCCACTCCACCACACACCACCACCCTCACTGCATTCACCACCACCACCACCAAAAACAAAAAAAAACAAAAAAAAAAAAAAGGGAAGGAGGAACGCGGTAACTTGTGAAGCACTTTGAAAGTTGCAGAGGGCAGTAACTGGCTGGCATGGGGGAGTTGGAAGTACCCTGGGGTGAGGACGGGACATGGCAACACATGGAGAGTAACATTTAGTAACTCAGGTAACCCATAAGAGTAGGTAACCCAGGTAGAGTAAAGTAACCCAGGTGGAGCACAGTAACCCAGGTGGAGTACCGTAAGCCAGGTGGAATAAGTAACCCAGGAGGAATAATAACCCAGGTAAAGTAACCCAGGAGGAGTAAAGTAACCCAGGTGGAATAAGTAACCCAAATGGAGTACCAAGCGTAACCCAAACAGAACTTGTAATGAGTACAGTGTTAATACCCAAACCAGCAGAGTAAGTAAAGTAAGTGTAAGTAACCAAGTCAGAGTAAGTAAAGTAAGTGTTAGTAACTAAGTCAGAGTAAGTAAAGTAAGTGTTAGTAATCAAACCAGCAGAGTAAGTAAAGTAAGTGTTAGTAATCAAGTCAGAGTAAGTAAAGTGACCCACGAAAAGCGAGTGTTAGTAATCAAAGCAGAGTCAGAGTAAGTAAAGTGACTCAAGTAAATTAAGTGTTAGTAACCAAACCAGCAGAGTAAGTAAAGTGACTCACATAAAGCGAGTCAACACTGTAATGACATGGACCAACACGTAAGTTTAAGGCGGCGGCAATTCCCGGGAAAATATTCGTCGAGCCTCTCCCTCCACACCTTGCTATGCTTTCATCTCTACTCGGACTTTTCACTTTGGTACACATGAGTTTATAATTTGTTTACCTGTGTGCTGTCGAGAGTACATTCGAGGTAAAAATAAAGTATCATTGAACCTAAATGACATAACACGGGTAAACATCTCAACTTAAGGACCCCTTGATGTAGTCAGAAAATTGAAGGTTAGTAAAATGTCCTTCAAGCATTGCCACGAAACACCACCTATATTGAATAAGCTTGTTTCATGGCACAGTCAGGAGGAATCAGAAGTCACCAAGTCTCGTCACTATCATAGGGCCCTTAAAGGCGTACGAGATTCATTTTGTGTATTTAAAAACCTATTATTTGTCAGCAGTATATCATGGAGATAAAGAGAAAACGTACGTACTTTACATTAGAGAGAGACATAGACGAATATAAATTGTATGTTTATAATATTGTCATGATTATAATTTTGTATAATATACGGTTATTAAGGGACGAATTCATTACTTTTATCTACCATCAATATCCATTTATGTAACCTAACTTCATGGCCTTTTAGCGGCATCGTTCCCCTGAGTGTTAGAGCTGGTATTAAGGTACGTAAAAAATAATAATAAAAAAAAGATGTCAACAGAAGTATAGTCCGGCATTCGTATTCTGATCCTCAAACATTTCATGATGCAGTGTCGTACATTTACCACACTCGAACCTGTGAATGCTGCAACCACTATATGAATCAAAGTCTATTATAACCTCTATTAAAATTGTACTACTCCAGTGTGACAGTGTAGCTACAGTATCATGTCAGATTTATGTGAGCAATAGACAAGATAATTCTACGGTAGGTTATATAGTAAAGATGGATTTTGTGTTCTCGTAAATTTACTGTTCTATCCACTAGCAAAATACACTTAATAAAGTTTTGGAATTCGTTGCATATTGGTGTACTGTGTGTGGTTAATTGCATCAACAGTTCATAGGTTCTCTACATATTGAATTTATTAAAAAAAAAAAAAAAAAGCAAATGAATGAGGAATGTTTGAAAATTAAAGTGAGTGATTTTACCTTTAGTCTACACGTTCATTCTCTCTCTCTCTCTCTCTCTCTCTCTCTCTCTCTCTCTCTCTCTCTCTCTCTCTCTCTCTTGAAATGCACAAAATAACATAAGAGAAAGTCACCATATGCAACTGAAATGCACAAACTTCCAGCACTGTGTTGGTATGGTCTTTCCAAATGTGATCGGGTCAGTGTTTCATCATTCTTCGGCAACAAAAGTTTTAAAAGCGATACTGCAGAGAACAATGCTTCCTATATTTTCCTAGATACAGCTATGCATTATTTTTATTTTTATCTGTTAGTGCAGAGAACGATGCCTCCAATATTTTCCCAGATACAGCTATATGAATTTTTATTTCATTTTTCTTTACTGCAGAGAACAATGCCTCCTGTATTTTCTGAGACACAGCTTTGCATATTCATATATATATTTTTTTTCAATGAAGAGAACAATGCCTCTTACACTTTCAGAGATACAGCTATAAATGATTTGTTTTGTGTGTGTATATATAGTATTTGTTGTGCATATAGTATGTATATAGTATTGTTTGCGCTTGTGGGTATAATTCTAGCACTCATGTCTTGGGCTGGCGGGTTAGAAAGTAATCCTAACATTCTTTTTTATTTACGTTGGTGAAAAAACGATACAGATAAATTTAAGATATCTGCATTAATCTCAAAGTTTGTACAAAGTAGTCTCGTTCATCGTGACAACATTCATTTATGGCAAGAGTTTGAGAGCGTGATGGCAAACACCTCAGTATATTGTAACTGCTCATCTTGGGAATATACATATATATATATTTTTTTTTACAAAGATAGGAGCCACCAAAAAGCGTAAAGAAAATTCAGCTGCATTTTAATAAAGTATCCATGATCGCTTACTTTACTGTGTAACATGTCTGTGTTCAACTAAAGATTATTTAATATTCCTCTCTCTTAATCTGTTTCCCTCACTATCTGTCTGTTTGTCTGTCTCTTCGTCTCTCACTAACACACACATACACACACACACACACACACACACACACACACACACACACACACACACACACACACACACACACACACACACACACACACACACACACACACACACACACACACACACACACACACACACACACACATTACGGTACAGTACAACAGGAATTGAATAATACAAAGAGTACATTTAACGAGGACAAAGTAAAGAGTACCACAAAATACAGGGCCCAATGAACAATAATGAAAAGGTGTACTCAGTCGTGGCCATGAATAACAAGAGGACTGGTGTGTGAGGGAAGCAGGGGACGTGTTATTGGTGTGCGGAACGTAATATTAGGGATAAGGAACGTAAGGAAAGTGGGGGACAAGGAACGTAATGTATGGGATAGGGAAAGTGGAGGAGAGAAGGGGATTTGTTATTGCAGTGAGGAACGTAATATTAGGGATAAGGGAAGTAGGGGATAAAGAACGTAATGTAAGGGAAAAGGAAGCTGGGGGACAAGGAACGTAATGTATGAGATAAGGAAAGTGGAGGAGAGAAGGGGTCATGTTATTGAAATGAGGAACGTAATATAGGGATAAGAGAAGTAGGGATACGGAACGTAAGGCAAAGGGGTAAGGAAGGTCGGGGACAAGGAACGTAATGTATGGATAGGGGATAAAGAACGTAAGGCAAGGTATAAGGAAGGAAAAGTGGAGATGATCAGGAAACGTATCATGGGAGGGACGAAAGTGATATTGGAATAAGGGAAGTATGGGAAAAGGAACGTAATGTAAGAGAAAAGGAAGGTATGAATAGCAGGGAACGTGTATTGGAGTGACGAACGTAAGGAAAGGGATAAGGAAAGTATGGGACAAGGAATGTTATGCGAGTAAAGTAGCGAGGGATAAAGAGGGGTGTCCATCCTCGTTGATTACAGGTACAGGGAGGTCATTAAGCCAATCAGGTGGGTCAGAGTGAAGTAATGACCTCTGTTGGTCCCTCCTCAAACAACCACCTGCCTCCCTCCTACCCCTGCTGTCCTTCCTAAGGCAAAGACTCGCTCCCAACAAACCCCCTCCCTTGGGGGTACTGGTAAACCAAGCAGCAACACAACAACAACAACATTATCCTCCCCTTTCTCCTTCTCCTTCCCCTCTCTATCCCCCTCCTTCTTCTCAAACAGCTCGTAAGGACCAACTGGTCTTTTGCTGTTTGTATTCCTTCCTTTCTATTCCTTATCCACCAGCTCCTCCTCCTGGTCACCTCTTCGTTTGGCTTTCTTAACAATGTTTCTTTTATCTTTGCAGAGAAACTTCAAACATGTAATGAGATCCTGGTCAATAACACACACACACACACACACACACACACACACACACACACACACACACACACACACACACACACACACTCACACACACACACACTTGTGCAAATATATGCACGTCTCAGCTTGTGAATGCCACATGGCTACATAATCTCTCTCTTTCTATTCTCTTCTCTCATCTTGTACAGTTCAGATTATAGTGAAGCAGACATGACTGAAGAATCTAACTATGCCTTTCTCTCGGGCACACCTTCCCTTTCTCTCGTTTCATTTCCCAAAGTTATTGTATAGACAGACAGACAGGCACAAACATACAGACAAGAACGATTACATATCACCGGACCCCAGGCTCAGTGCAATTATTTCAATGTAGATTAGAGTTATAATCAGGAGGAGTATATATATATTGTCAGATTCCACGGAAGCGAATTTACTGCTACATTATGGGTTTGGACTGGCTCATATTTCAGCGGGACTCATATCTCTTGCACTATTTCTCTCGCTGTCTCTCTTTCCCTCCTTCTCTGTGATACTGTTCTTTCTCTCTCTCTCTCTCTCTCTCTCTCTCTCTCTCTCTCTCTCTCTCTCTCTCTCTCTCTCTCTGTGTGATACTATTCTCTCTCTCTCTCTCTCTCTCTCTCTCTCTCTCTCTCTCTCTCTCTCTCTCTCTCTCTCTCTCTCTCTCTCTCTCTGTGTGTGTGTGATACTATTCTCTCTCTCTCTCTCTCTCTCTCTCTCTCTCTCTCTCTCTCTCTCTCTCTCTCTCTCTCTCTCTCTCTCTCTCTACCTGAGGATAACAATAAGAATACTGAAATCAGAGCAAATTTGTACGTACCAATACACACTATAATTATGTAAGCATGTTTCTAGTCCCATACATACCTACACTTTGCATAATTCTGCTCATCCCTGTGAATCGCCTATTGCTAACTCAGTTGAAATTTATTACAACAGGTTCAAAGTAGTGGTTGAATATTGCATCAAGGGACCCTGTGATGTAGTCAGAAAATTGGAGATAACCGAGTCCTTGAAATATTACCACGAAACATCACCTATATGGAAGGGGCTTGTTTCATGGCATAGTCAGGAGAATCAGAAGTCTCCAATTACTTATATACATCACTGGGGCCTTATATATAAATTAAGGTATACAGGAACACACAGACAGACAGACTAATGGGTGGCTGTGAGCTCTAATGCACGTATATCCTGTTTTCTGGTTACTCTTCTACATTGTTTGTAAACTCTATATATTAAAAGTCAGGAAAATAAAAGCTTTTCAATTTAGAAGCTCCCATTTTTATCAGTAACGTTGAAAGGATCATATTTTTTAACACGAGAGTTCAGGAAAACTTTGTTACAACTGGTTTGTATATTATCGAATCTGTACTTATATGAATGTGGTGCTACTGGTAAAGTATACAATGTGTCATATATGTGAGGATATAATAATGAAACAATAATGATAATGATAATATGTGAGGAAAGTAATAATGATAACAATGATAAAATAATAATAATGATAATAATGATAATAATAATGATAATAATGATAATAATAATGATAATAATATTAATAATAATAATAATAATAATAATAATAATAATAATAATAATAATAATAATAATGAAATAATAATAATAATAATAATGAAAACCATAAGGATAATGACAGGCTTTTTCTTCAGGGTAATGATCACCAAGAAAACAATTATCTCTTTTGGAGGTAGTGATTCATTCCTCAAGTATTTCTGAAATCCTGTTTAAGTTTGTCTCAGAGTCGTTTGTAAATTTATGCTAGTGTTGGTGACCTGACATTTTACCTTGAGCGGAGGGACCACAGAGTATCACCACAAATCCCTCCTGAGCAGAAAATTGTTACACATTCCTACACGAATAGTTGCAGTCACTCGGGATTGTAACACACATACAGAAAGAAAACTCATAATAAAACACACTTACACAGTCTAATACAACACACTCAGATGCGAGTATAAGACAAGAGAGAACGGCAATGCTGACAAACAACACACACATGATATTAGGTACAGTTGGGGATAATATATTTGAACACTGTTGGCGGCTTCTGGCAACATCCCCAAAAGTAAACACATCAAAGAGAGAAAGTATTTATGAACTGAAGGATAACTTTTATTTCACTGTCTGTGGTTGGTCGACGTCACCCAAGATCAGTTATTATTATGTAGTAATGAATAAATTTTGCCTATTTTTAACGTGACATTGTTACCAGAAGCCGTCATCGGTGTCCAGATACTTTGTTCCCCAACTGTACATGTAAGGACACTATGCAAGAGAGTTTAAAAGAATGTTACTATTCTTGTTGTCGTGCCTGAGACTTCAAAGTAAAGGCGATGGACTAACGGTATGCAGTCAAACACTTCATCCAGACGCTTGGGAACTTCTCTCTCTCTCTCTCTCTCTCTCTCTCTCTCTCTCTCTCTCTCTCTCTCTCTCTGGTTGTTGTTGTCTATCTCATCATTTCAACCTGTGTGTTTATGGACTGACGCTCTAGTTACATATGCTATACTCAGTGGCAGGACAAATGTATGTTTTGATTACGTATATTTGAAGGAAGTGAAAGTTCAAAGACATGTATTTAAGAGAGAGAGTATTTTTCCTAGAGTTTAAACCAAAAACTTTCTTGTCAAAGGGTCTGAACTGGCTGTATTGTACACTTGGGGCAACTCTCTTATCCTTCTCAGTGTTCACCTCTGTCTTTTTTAATTCCTCTACTTGCCTTCCCTGCCACTCCTGACTCCAATAACTCACTCTCCCTGCCACTTCTGACTCCAGTAATTCACTCTCCTGCCACTTCTGAGTCCAACACTTCTCCTTTCCTGCCACTTCTAACTGCTGACTTTCTTCCACATGCTTCTCTTTCACTCCTGATACCCATCCTCTTCCCCTGCCCTCCCTGCCATGCCATGCCTCCTACCCTTGCCCCCTGTACTGTATATCCCTACCCTTCAACCCCTTCCTGTTTTACACACCGAATGCATTTACAGAAACAGGTGGGTCTGACATTTTAAAAACTGAACCTGATTTTTATTCAGAAATTTATTTCATCAGATCCTTTGATGGGACTGCATACTGTATCACTGATATTTGCCTGTGCGTACTGGTACACGTGTGTCGCATTTCAGTTTTTTCTACATCACAAAAAGTAATAAAGTGTTGTACTAAAATATGTACCGTACCGTACTGTAAGGGCTCTTGCCTAACGTAATAAGCATCCAGAAAGAAACATATGAGCATTTCTTGGCTCTGTCTACAAGTTAACGTAAAGCTGGAGAGAATGAATGACTTGTCTGGAGTAGTAGTAAAAGCTGGAGTGAATGAATGACTTGTCTGGAGTAGGTAGTAGTAAAGCTGAAGTGAATGAATGACTTGTTGTCTGTAGTGGTAAAGCTGGAGTGAATGAATGACTTGTTGTCTGGTAGTGGTAAAGCTGGTGTGAATGAATTACTTGTTGTCTGGTAGTAGTAAAGCTGGAGTGAATGAATGACTTGTTGTCTGGTAGTAGTAAAGCTGGAGTGAATGAATGACTTGTTGTCTGGTAGTAGTAAAGCTGGAGTGAATGAATGACTTGTTGTCTGGTAGTTGTAAAGCTGGAGAGAATGAATGACTTGTTGTCTGGTAGTGGTAAAGCTGGAGTGAATGAA
>JAWQEG010001976.1:0-82995 GCA_033782935.1 Petrolisthes cinctipes | reverse complement strand
TGGTGATGGTAGTAGTGGTGATGGGAGTGACAGTAGGAGTGATAGTGATGGTTGAGTGGGTTGAAGGGTCACTGAGTATGATTGGGTTATTAGGTAGTGGTGGTGATCGGATTGGATGATGGTAGAGATGATAGGAATGATAGTGATGCTGATGTTGTTGGTGGTGGTAGTGGTAGGATCAGTGTGTGGGTTGAAGGGTCACTGAGTATGGGTTCAGGGTACAGTAGCATCAGCTGAGTACTGCCTAACCTTACTTTGTCTTGGCCTTTCCTCTCCATCCCCTCCTGCATGTCCTGTTCTGCACTAGTGGTTGCTGTCAGTGGTGATGGTCAATTTATACAGAAAGAATAAATATGGATATGGAGATGAAGGGTAAAGAAAGTGGACCAATGTAGATTAGGGCAGGGCAGGGCAGGGCAAGATAGGACAAGCAGGACAGGACAGTATAGAGCAGAGCAAGGCAAGAAGAGCAGGCAGGTAGGACAGGGGTAGATAGTAAGACAGGGTAATACAGGGCAAGAATAGATAGTGAGGCTGGAGAGGAATGGTATGTGAGGCAGGGCAAGGCAGGGCAGGGTAAGACAGGGCAAGCAGGGGTACACAGAGAAAGTGGGAGCTCAGCGGGTGTACACTGTGTTGTCCACTGGCCTATCCGGCTCCACTCTCTCTCTTTCTCTCACTCTCTCCAACTTTCCTCTTTCGACACCCCAGATTCTCCCTCCTGCCACTCCACCACCACCACCACCACCACCACCTGACCCACCTCCATACAGCTGACCCACCTCCACTTGCATTACGTCACTCTTTGAAATAGGTTACAATGGATACATGGAAAATACTTACATAGATCACGTAGAAGGGAATTGACTATAGTGGATGTATCGGATCTTGAAAGGAAAATATAAAGGTAAACAAACATAGGATTACAAAAGTGTACAAAATATCGTGTTATTAGTCCAAAGTGGAAGATGCCATGTCAAGTCACCTTCTTCATAATCTTGTGTCGAATACGGTACGTCGTAATAATTTATATATTGTACAATTTATGCAAGTCCACTCTGGAATGTTGGAATGTACCCAAAACGTGTATTAAGCGATTTCACCTGAAACGAAACCAGTTCATTTTCGCCACGTAAAAAAGAAATTGAGAGAGAGAGAGAGGGAGAGAGAGAGAGAGAGAGAGAGAGAGAGAGAGAAGAGAGAGAGAGAGAGAGAGAGAGAGAGAGAGAGAGAGAGCTTTCTATTAGAGTATTATTTCATCATGAGTTTATATATATTGAATTCACTTGGCCTTAATTTACCACGAGGACGCCAAACAAACCATGTGTTTAACTATCTAAAACAAATGAAGGCAACTGAAGAGGCACACGTGTTATCAGTAGCATATATATCGTCCCCCAACACCAGAGCAGGTAGCCTACACGTATACATACCTACCCACCCTGTACCCCTGCTGCTGATGTCTCTTCTCTCAGGTTATAGCGGGGCAGACGGTGGGTACGGTACGGTTGGTGTTGGGTACAATGAGGACTGTCCACCACCTTTCACCAGGGGCTGTATAATATATGTAACTTGTAGCACAGATGTTATACCCGCTTGTGTACTGTACCGTCGGCCGTGTTGTATTGAACTGGTATACTTTCATACTTGTCTGTCTAAGGGAGAGAGAATGGAAATAGAAATGGCTAATGGTTATAAATGTCAATCTGTTTTTGTTTTTTTTCCCCTATTATATTGTTTGCGTATGTACGGTTGTCCACATGCAATTCTTAAACATTCTATATGGAAAGAGAGGTCATAATTCGGAGAGTACTGCAATGAATGTGTGTGTGTGTGTGTACCAAGTGACTATGTAAATGCAAAACAACAAACCTAATTGAAATGTTGTATTGCAGTTACGCATTCTTACATTTTCTATATGTTGTAAACCCTGGAAAACAACAGTGTGTGTACGAATCTTGTAGCCATAAATAGTACGTATATATGTTATCTTATATTAAGGACTTGGGGAAAGCTCAGATATTAAGTTGCATCGTCACCTATCGTTATGGTTGATGATTTGTTCCTCCCCCTTCCTTCCTTCCTTCCTTCATTCTTTAACCCTCCTTTACTCATTTCCTTTTCTTTAGTTTCCTCCTCTCCTTCCCGTCTCTCCTTCATCTGACCAAGTGTGTTATGGTTGTTGCAGTCAATGTGTTATTCCTCTGTATAATTATTCATAGTGTGAGACAAATTTAGCTTAATATAATACAACTGTAAGAACGCTTCAATTGATCAACAATAATCCTATGGTTGTTTAAATTCATTAGTAAATTTTGAGTAGTTATTATGTGTATTAGAAAGTTGAAGCATTTTTTTCCCACCAGTACAACACTTACACTTGAAAGTAAGACTGGGTAGGCTGCTGACCGGTGGTACCTTCTCTCTATTTACGTGAAAGTCTCAGTGGAAACTTGTTATTTGTTAATACTAATCAATATCTTACGACTATTTTTTTAATCTATATCATACGAGTATCTTTATATATATATATATTTTTTTTTTTTACATTAATTAAAGATGTACGTTGGTAATTTTTCTGTGTTTATGAGCTTGATAATAATTTGTACCATACCTTTTGTTAATTAAATATGAAAGGCTTACTGAGTACACTTGTTTTGTTTACATAGGTTGTTAGTGGGCTAATATTAAGTGGGTATCTTTTCTTTGTCTGTGTGAAAGTCATACTGTGTACTCTTCATTGTTTTTATTATAGTCTTACTGGGAACATCTTTATATACTGTACAGTACATGAAAGTATTTTTTTCTTTGTCTGTGCTTCATATAGTTACCATTTTCTTTGCTTGTTTTTTTTTTATATACCGTTTCTTTGTCGGTGAGTTTTTAATATGATTTATTTCTCTTTTTCTGTGTGTGTGTGTTTTTGGATACCATTTCTGTGTGTGTGTGTGTGTGCGTGTGTTTTGGATACCATTTCTGTGTGTGTGTGTGTTTTGGATACCATTTCTCTGTGTGTGTGTGTGTTTTGGATACCATTTCTGTGTGGTGTGTGTGTGTGTGTGTGTGCGCGTGTGTTTTGGATACCATTTTTTTTCTTTGTGTGTGTGAAAGTATGAGAGGGTAGTTTTCCTTGGTTTTGCCTGCTACTAATGGTATAGTACCCTCGACCTACATAATGGTGAGGTGAGAGTGTAGAGATCCACCTAAGGTTAGTATGTAAAGGGTCGAGGCAGATCTGACCCTTCCCACTCACCTCAATTCACCCAGAACTCCATCTTTTCTCTTCTTTCATAACTTCATCTTTTCTCTTTCTTTTATAACTTCATCTTTTCTCTTTCTTTCATAACTCCATCTTTTCTCTTTCTTTCATAACTCCAACTTTTCTCTTTCTTCATAACTCCATCTTTTCTCTTTCTTCATAACTCCATCTTTTTTTTTTATCTGTATCCATCTTTTCTCTCGTCTCTCTCTCCATCTTCCTCTCTTTCTCTCCATATTTTCTCTCTCCATCTATTCTCTCTTTCTCCATCTTCATCTCACCAGCCCTCCTCCTCCTTTCCTTCCCTCCAGTCCTTTCTCCTACTTTCTCCTCTCGCCCAACCTTCCTCATTCTTTCTTTCTTTCTCCATCTCACCAGTCCTTTATTCTTCTTCTTATTCTCTTACCTTCCCCCCATTATTACATATTATTGTTATTATTATTATACATATGTATGTATTATAATTATTATTGTTATTATATTGTTATTATGTATTAATATACATATGTATGTATTATTATTATTATCATCATTATTATTATTATCATCATCATTATCATCATTATTATTATAACATCAACTTATTTTATTTACTACTACTGTGTAATGTGCATGTGTAATCAACGTTATGTTTCTTATCTTTCCAGGGTGTGATCAGGACAAACTCGGTATATACATCAAGAGTGTGGTGCCGGGAGGTGCAGCTGATCAGGTGAGAGAAACAAGAAGCAGTTTTTTATATTAATTTTTATATCCTTGTTTTTTCTCTCCGTCTGTCTAACTATCAATCCTCACATATTTATTTATCCTTTTCTATTCCATCTGTAATCTGTCCTCTTTAAATGATCGTGCCTTTAACACACACACACACACACACACACACACACACACACACACATGTACGGTTTATGCACTTATAGACATACATACATACATACATACACAATCCTAAAGTCTCATGTCATCTTCGACTTGTAAAAATTTAATGGACATGTCTCTCACTTTCTTAATGGTGATGTAGCAGGATCTCTCTCTCTCTCTCTCTATCTCTCTCTCTCTCTCTCTCTCTCTCTCTCTCTCTCTCTCTCTCTCTCTCTCTCTCTCTCTCTCTCTCTCTCTCTCTCTGAACGTGAATAATCTAGAGAGAAAGAGAGAGAGGAAAGGAGATGCTGTGCTATTTATTGTTGTAAATGAGAGAGAGAGAGAGAGAGAGAGAGAGAGAGAGAGAGAGAGAGAGAGAGAGAGGAAAGGAGATTGCTGTGCTATTTATTGTTTGTAAATGAGAGAGAGAGAGAGAGAGAGAGAGAGAGAGAGAGAGAGAGAGAGAGGAAAGGAGATGCTGTGCCATTTATTGTTTGTAAATGAGAGAGAGAGAGAGAGAGAGAGAGAGAGAGAGAGAGAGAGAGAGAGAGAGAGAGAGAGAGAGAGGGAGGAAAGGAGATGTTGTGCCATTTATTGTTTGTAAATGAGAGAGAGAGAGAGAGAGAGAGAGAGAGAGAGAGAGAGAGAGAGGAAGAGAGAGAGAGAGAGAGAGAGAGAGAGAGAGAGAGATATGATGCAGCAACAACAACAACATGAGATGAGGTATGGTGAGGCTGCAGGTGGTTGGTTGGTTGGTTGGTTGGGTCAGTTAGTTGGTCAGTGACGGTCCACTAACCTAGTCCTTACTCACCCTACCAACCAACACACACACACACACACACCTGCTCTCCACTTCCTTCCTTCCCTCCTTCCTTCCTTTCGTTATCAAGTTTGTCATTCTTTCTACCTTTCCCTCCCTTCATTCCTTATGTCCTTGCTTCCTTCCTTCTTTTCATTCTTTCTTATTTACTTATTTATTTATTTATTTTTTTATGTCCCCCCTTTAATTTCTTCATTACACGCACCTTGTATAAATAAATACGTATATATCTCTCATATACATTGGTTACTAGGGAAAAGAGAGAGAAGATATGTGGAGGAGAGGAAAAAGTGGGATGCTAAAGAGAAAAGGAGGGAGGGAGAGAAATACTGGAGAGGGAGGAAGGAAAGGTGGGTGTGGTGGTGGGGAGGAGAGGAAGAGTAGGGATGCAGGGGAGTGAGGGAGGGAAGGAAGAGATGTTGGAAAGTAGAGATGAGAGTTGGAGGGAGGGGGGAGATTTTGTTGTATTGTAGAGTAGACGAAGGTAGAAAAGAGAGACAGAGAGATGCTAAAGAGGGAAGAGATTGGAGAGTAGAAAAAGGTAGAAAGAAAAGACAGATAGATGGATACTAGGGAGGGAAGAGGTGGAGGGAGAAGACTGATGTTGGGAGGTACAATCAAGGTAAAAAGAAGAGACAGAGAGATGGACGCTAAGAGGGAAGAGATGGAGAGAGGGGTGAGATGTGAAAGAGTAGAGGAAGGTATGAATTAGAGAAGGAGGAATAGGAAAGATATTAGAAAGTTAAGGAAGGTAGAAAGGAGAGACAGAAAGAGATGTCCTAAGAAGGAAGGAAGGAAGGAGGGAGTGGAGGAAGATGGCTAGGTTAGGCTGGGTTGGGTTAGGTTGGGTTTGGCTGGCATGAGTCCAACCAATACAAGGGGAGAGTTAAGTAGTAGTGGTAATAATTGTTGTCGTCATGATTATAATACCTGGTGGAGGGTGGTACTGCTTTACACCTGGTATGTCCCTCACCCTACACACACACACACACACACACACGAAAGTTCACAGACAGGCACTTATATACTGTACATACATACGCACGCACATTCTCTCTCTCTCTCTCTCTCTCTCTCTCTCTCTCTCTCTCTCTCTCTTCGTGTGTGTGTGTGGGAGAAAACGTAGAATTAGAGGGTGTAGATACGAGTGGGAGGATGCTGGCCCTGTGTGTGTGTGTGTAGAGGAAATGAGTTAACACAGTAGGCCATCAGGAAGTGACGTCACAGGAGTTTTTATTGTTACTGAGAGGTTGAACTAAGAATGGAGATGATAAAAATGACACACACACACACACACACACACACACACACACACACACACACACGTATTTTCGTTGTAAATTAATATGTATTCTTTCTATAATTCAGGTTCATTGTTAAAATTTGTATATACCTGTAGTTTATTTTCTTTGCTCATTTTAATTCTTCAGGTTATTTGTTGTTTCATTTTTGCCTCCACAATGCTTTCTAATTTTCTTAATAGCGATTGTATATGTGATTATCTCGATCAAAGTCTTAGATCCGGTGGGTATCTCTCAAATTTTCTGAATACTTGTACCCCTACTTCATCCTGTTATAATCATTTTAGTTTTATCCTGGAACCGTACTAACCAATGTCATGTGTAGCTTATATTGCACACGGTGGAGTCATTGGCCAGTTACCATAATGTAATTACTGCTATAAATATTGTTTTGAAACAGAAATTGTGACAGAGAAAAAGAACACTGAACCATCTACCCCAGAAACAGAATTCTTTAATCCTTCATCTTTCCACAGGATGGTCGGCTGCAGGCGGGTGATCAACTCCTCTCAGTAGACGGGAAGAGTCTGATCGGCATCACTCAGGAACGTGCAGCAGAATACATGATGGAGACGGGTCCTGTGGTCACCCTCGAAGTGGCCAGGCAGGGCGCCATCTACCACGGCCTCGCTACAATTCTCTCTCAGCCATCGCCTCATGCCAACAGAGGTAGGATGCTTTTTATGCACATCAAGAAATATTATTTTAATGTACACCAACAAATATTTTTTGTACACAAAGAGATATTCTGTGTACACCAAGAGAAATTCTATGTACACCAAGGGATACTCTATGTACACCAAGAGATACTCTATGTACACCAACAAATATTTTATGTAGGCTACACCAAGAATCATTTTGCATACATGGCCTGGCTACCAGAGACTACTGATTACCCCAAGATGACAAAAAAAAAGCAGACTAACACAGCTTGGAGGAATTGGTAGCCTCTTGTTTGCCAACCCCTCTGTTCTGTGTACCTCCTTTATGTTCTAGCCGTATACTATACTTCTCCCATTCACATCTCCTCTATTGTTCTCTGAATGATCCCACCATGCTTTCCCCAACCATTCCAAACATGAGAAAGAAATGAAGGCAGGAACTTTTGAAAGATAAGGTTATAATGGAGGTTGACAGTGTGTGAAAGAAGGTTGAATATCCTATGTATCTTTTCAATATATAAATGTTGAGAGAATCAAAAGTAAGTTGCTGCCAGGACAACCTTTTGAGGAATGTCCAGGAAAAGTTGTTTGTTATGCAATAATGATAACTGGTAAGATGGTTCCCATATGATCTGTGAAGATAAGTATTTATTTTGCTCTATATATTGTAGATGTAAAGATTCAAGAAAGGGGTCTTTGACAATAACATGAAACTACATTTCTTCAGATGTCTATACCTTTAAGACCAAGTTGCAAAATATCTTGGATAAAGATTTCTCCTCAAATGGTGCTCCCAACTATTCAACTACATTTTCTCTCTTTACGTTAGCACTCCCTTGTGTCGTGTTTCAAGAGTTAGTCATACGAGGCACTAGCTTAGTACAGTATAGTGGAGTTGCACCCAGTTGAGCAGAGCTATAGCATGACGTCCCCCCATCCCTTCACCACTAACAACATTCCCTGAGTACGGAGAAACGCTTATGGATTACTGTAGTTTGTTTGTTATTCAGACTGACGGTGGTGTCATCATCATTTAAGAACTTATTATGGATTTTGTTATCTATTGCAATACAGTACCAGCAGTGTTAGTATCTCATAATTTAATATAATGTTTCTCTCATACAGTAGTTTTATTGGTAAGGGAACTACTGTACAATACTGGGTAGTTGATGATAGACTCGATATGATGGGGTCTCTTTCTGAAAGTTCCCCTCATTATTGGTCCAAGAATTACAGTTTTTCAACACCATTAGCTTCTGGCTAGCACAGTGGTAGAGGCTGTGGCTGCAATTCTGCGGCCCAGCGTTCGATCCTTGCTCGGGACACGTTAAAAATGCCACTGATGCCAGAGGTTACCACCCCTGTGAGCAGGGGGTGGGGGGTTTGAGTCGGCTGTCTGAGGTCTTCCTGCTTACGCAGCCATAGCCGAAGCTGACTCGGGTCTCACGTGGGTGGAGAGGTCTCTGGGCCACTCATCATCCTTGTGATGTGTGCTATAGTTGTGTTTCATACACACAGTGTGTGCTACACTCTGTCCCATTGACTGCCACTCATTGGCTGACCTTTAACCAGAGGAGGCAGAATTATAATACAAAATTTTGTGTCTGCATGATAGTTCTCAGTTGCATGTTATTGTTAACTAATACTAATGGTACTGTAAGTCATTACTACAGCTGAAAGTATGAGTTGAAATCAGCTGCATGGTATAAAGTTAAAGATTCAGACAAGTTATTATGAGTCTTTGAAAGTGTCTCATCATGTTGTATAAGTAACAAGTAATGAGTAATAGCATGTAGAGCTTTTTTGGGTACGCAGTTAAATGCTTTTCTCGCATAATAAAAATCTGCAGGAAACTGAAATACAAATTTGCACTAAAGGCAGGAGTGGTATATTTTTCCAAGTGAAGGGGTACCACTGTTAACCATGGTAGGATTGTGTATTTCATTTCCCTAGTAATAATTTTGGCTTTGTTAAACATGGCAAATCAGTGGCTGAGCTTGCAGAATGACAGAGAAACCAGGGATTTTAAGATTTTATTCATTGGAATGAAAAAGAAAAGCACAAGATTAATGTATATATTGTTGTCATTCTCCAAGTTCTAGTCTCTAATCTTTGACTGGCAAAAGGGTTAAGATGACAATGAATTGGAGGCTAATAATTCATCCAAACTGTAACAAAAAGGAAGAAGAGAGAAAACACTGACGTAATTTGTTATTTGGCTTCTGTGGAGAGCTTGGTAGCTTCCATTTATTTTCTGACCATATCTTAACCCAAGCAGAAGATAACTGCATTCAGTAGCATTAAATATGATAACTGAATTGCAGGCTACTGATTCTTCCAAACTGTCTCAAGAAACAGACTACTTACAAATAGGTGGTTTGATTTGTGACACATTAGGAGGAATCGGTGAACTGCATTTCATTTAAATCATCTTACCAACTCTAGATCGATAAATGTATGCCAAGGAGCTTGTGACATTTACTACCAATACAGGGAATAAGTGTGAGAAAATGCTGCAGAATTGCTAAGCGACCACTAACTATTCTAGCATCGGTGCGAAAGGGGCGCGCAGAGCCACCACCACCTCACCACCGGCCGCCCATGACTAACAGCCAGTCGACGCCTAACATGGGTGGCTTCAGTGAGCGGCTGGTGGACTGGAACCAGCCGCCACGCCACCCCCTCCCCCCCTCTACCACCACCACCACCACCAACACCCACCACATGGCCCAATCCAGCCCCAACCTGGCCACCCAGTCTGAAGGTACAGATGTAAACAAGACCTCCTCAGCCCCCACTAACAAGCCAGCCTACGATCAGTCCAAACTCTCCCCCCTCCGCTCCTCCCTGCCTAACCTCATGCCCCCACCTCACCCGTCCTTCCACCACCATAACCCCCAGTTGCAGCACCCCCACCCATCATTACATCCTCCCCCACCACCCTTGCACCCACCGCCCCTCATATCAATTATGCCCTCAGAGCGGGTGGAGGTTGGGATAGAGCACCGCCCTTCTTCTCACACCCGTAATAACCCCGACCTCCCAAAGTACACTTTCACCCCACCCTCAGACTCCAGCTCCTCCACTTCTTGTAACATCTCCTCCTCCTCCAATTCCTCCTCGTCCTCTTCCTTCTCTTGGCGCCGTGCAGACATGGGTCATGGTGCTGGGTGTGTCATGGCCCCAAGAAGGAGTTCAGGTCCTCCTAACCTGGCAACTGACAGTGGCATTGACCTGAGTTGCCATGCCCATGATGATGCTAAACCCTGGCGAAGTCTGGTTGATGTGTCTTTCCAGGGCAATGACAATATGGACCCCTCTGAAAGACTTCATGAAGATAACCCCGATAGCCCCCCACAATTACCACCTAAACCCCAACCCCAACCCCAACCCCAGCCCCCTTCTTCTTCCCAAACCCCAACAACTTCCTCCTCACGCCCCTGCCCCCGCCCCCGACCCTCCAGGCTGGTATCGCGCACCTCCTGCCCCTTGCTGCCCTCCCCACTTTGCCACAGCCCTCACTCCTCTAGTAGGCGTAAAAACAACCCTTCCAAGAGGATAAACATTCCTCCCTCACTGGCCCAGTCATCTCCTTCCCTATTTCTGATGCACTCACCCCCTCCCAACCACCAGGACACCCCCACTTCCCCTTGTCCTGACTTAGCTCAATCTACCCCTTCCCTCCTGCTGGCCCACTCCCCTCCCACCTCCCCACAACCAGCCGCTCAACCGTCCCCCAGCCAGCTGCCTCAAGCCGCCCCCATCGGTAACTGAGTGAGCCCCCGCGGCACAGTGAGAACCTCTGCTTCTCTATCGGCACCCTCTATGTCACCCTGCATGATACCCTGCCCACCCAACACCACTTTACATACACATCACTACACCACACATCTCACTACAACAAGAAGTACATAGTTTATACCATACATCCCAAAACTACAGGTTAACAACTCCATACATCTTCAACGATGAATGTGTGACACTGCTCCACACATGCATACAATACTGAACATATAAAAAATGCAAATCTGTTTCAGTTTACATCAAGAATTTATGGTACTGCTACAATAAAAATTACATCCACTTGGCCACTAAATCTGGAATAGCAATAATAACAATCACAAATAACATATAAAACAAGAGCAAGAACAATAACAATAACACTAACAGAAACATCACTAAACTATTTGGGAGGGCTGATTTATGTTTGGTCACCCTTGCACGTTATGTTTATTGGTGATTATGTATTTTCTCTCCTTTATGACTTTTATTTTTGCATGCTCTTTTGCACTTCCTTTACTAACACTTTTAATTCATATAATCTTTTTATTTCAGATTACCATATAATTTCCTTTATTGTGTGAAGGTGAAATTTTTTTGCATTTATTAATTGAATTGTTTGCATTGTGCATTATTACATGGTTTATTTGTGTATGTTGATAATTATATCTGAGTTATGTTTTTTCTCAGTACAATTATGATTTCAGTTATGTTTTGTTACTTAGTTAAGTATAGTAGTTAGTTGACACACTCAGGCTTGTTTAATACCCATAAGGTCCTACTATACTTATACTTCATAATGTTATAAATTGTAATCCGAATGTATGGTGATTTTTCCACTCATTCGCTGCAAACCACGAAGATTTACAAGCCTGAGAGTATCAAAACACCTGATATGGTAGTGATTGGTACTGTAAGTCACATTGTTGATGAATAAACACCACTGACTTACTGACTGATTGACTTGGGATATGAACTCACGCCATAAGATCTGAGTACACGTAAACAACTGACAACCTTAACTATTACACCATATCACATGCCCCGTAGTTAAGGCTCCGAAGTGTTGACAGTACTCAGTCAGTCGGACATGGGTTCAAATCCCAGCTCTGGCAGTTGTATTTACTGGTATTTTTCATTACCATGTTATTGTGATGGTCGGTGTAATTCTTGTGAGCTATTCTGTTCAGTACAATATGGTGCTTTATTCAGCGAGTCATGTTTTGTATTTACTTTACTTCAGCCTCAGTTCACAGACCTGCTTGATTCTAGGGTACATGATTATATTGTCACAAATGCAGGAAGAGGGCCCATACTTTCATGCCCAAACTGTATAGATGAAGGAGATGTTGCCAAAGTCATCCTTTTTCTATGATGTTTTACTGTGCTGTAAATATATTGACAAATAAAGAAAATCTTACATTTTATTGTCAGGCAAAGAGCACAGCAAATCATTTGAAAATAAGTGTAGTTTGGACTGTCACTATTTCATCTGTTCTGGGTGGACAAGAAATTGTGTGTTGTGGCTCACTGTGGCACATAATATTATTGAGACTTCCCAAGAGATTTTCAGCGTAAGAATTATATCGGCACAGTACAGTATAGTTTAAATCACTGAAAAATAGAAGCACCAGTCAATTGTAGAGTACAGTACAGTGCTATTTTAATTGTTTTATAGAATTTATTTTTTCATAGTCATTTTGGTGATCTTGCAACTCGTTAGTAAATGTCCTTTTGTGATGTTTGTAATTGTTACTAGATTAAATAGGTAAAGATTATAGATTGAAACTTGGCTGCAAATAATTATCCAGTCTACTACTCCCATGACAAATAAATGTGACTTATCACTATGGTGTAAAATGTAGCAGACCCATAGTTCATAAATTATTATATTTGCTAATGTACAGTACAGTATCTATATATAGTGTACATGAGACATCTTAGATGAAGAATATGGGCATCTACTATACATAATGTCAGTATTTTATGCCATATATAATCGAAATCTGGTAACCGGCTACTTCATTGAATTCGTCTCTTATAAGCTTATTCCTTGAAATCCTCTTTATTTTATTGTTCTTGTGCTCATATAATGATTCAATAATTATATTTTTATATAATTACATTATTTGTAATACTTTATACAGTGTTCTGTATTTATCTTTATTCATATACTGTATGTGATATTTTACAGCATTTCATTAATGTAATACAGCTGGATAATTGCAGTTTAATTTCAATCTTGATATAAATGTATTAGTGACTTTATACTGTATAGTACAGTATTCCATTTAATAGCTCTCAGGAACAGTCTATCTGTCCTTGATTGTTACATTATTAACAAAGTGTAAAAACTCAGACATGCACCTTTTTCAAAACACTCAGTACGCACACACACTTCCCACTGGCAAGTATATACGAGAAAGATAGAGCTCCCGAAGTCAGAGAAACACATTTTATTAAAAAAAAAAAAAAAAAAAATCATGTGACACTCCCTCACTAACCCTTGTAACCCGTACTCTCAGGTTACCCCGGGGGGCGGCACTTGAGTGAGCGCGACCTTCCCTCCAAAGTGGTGATGAGTGAGGACCAGCCAGCACCACCACCACACCACCTCCACCACCAGGCCGCACCTCAGCCACACCACCCACGCATACAGGCCTCAAAATCCGTCCCATCCCTCAACAGTGCGTAGCTCCCTGTCCTGCCTTGTCTTGGTTCTGTTTATTTCAGTACTGTACTTGTTCAACTTTTTATATGTCCTAGTTATTGATGTGTTTTTACTTCGGCTTAACCAACAGGAAAGTGAAGGAAACCGAGTTCCACATTTTTTTTGTCAGTATTTCAAGATGCCTTCCAGAAGATGTCTTGAGATACAGTACACGTGAAAACTTAGACTCGCTCTTTCTTTCTTCTCTTCTGTAGATTATGCAATTTTTACCATTAATGCTATGGTATCATTACTTTGAAAAATGATTGAACTTATGCCCCCATACATTTTGGTGAGGCTGTGCTAATTTGAGTGAATGTGAGATTAATAATGTGTAGTGATTTAATTTCTTCCTCTAGTGAATCACCATACTTGCAAGTACAGTACTGTAATTCATAAAAATAATGCATATTCATTCTGTATATTTTAACCCTTTGTTTTGTACAAATCAGAGGTATTTCTTACCTGTGTAATGTAAACTGAAGTGATATTTCTGTATAATTTTAAATTGCATGATTAAATATATATATTCCTTGTTTACAGGTGAGGGCAGCGTGGGAGGAGGTAAGCCTGCTTCCCTTGAGGTGTTCAATCCCTCGTACTCTCGCACCTCATCCAACACATCCCTCTCCCAGCCGCCTGCCAATCCCCACTACCCCCACCACCATCAGCACCTCCACCAGCAGCAACAACCACATCCTCCACACATACAACAACAACAACAACAACAACAACAGCACCAACCACCAGTCCGATCAAGGTGAGAGAACAGTTGACACAAGTACAGTATCAAAATGCTCCTTTTAGTTTGTGGAAATTTCTTGTGCTTATAAAATACTGTATAGTACTAGTTTTGATTTACAACTATTAAAGTATGGTACTTTTGTATTGAGAAAATATGTTTGAATATCCACTGGTATATCATATGTGATCACTGATCAGAAGGTAGATATAAAGTTATTACACATTATTGTTATGGAGTAGCGTATCCTGTATCAAAAAATTACTTGCTTCATGTGGCGGAAGGTGTCATCAGTATACAGGAAATGAATGGACTGGACTATATGTAACCCCACATCTTTCTCAGGTCAACCCAAAACTTGAGTGAGGGTGGGTACCCAAGTGTGGGAGGAGTAGGCCGTCATCCCAGCAACCCAACTCTGGCTGTGGAGGAGGAACGTTACTACCAAAATGTAACTTTCCACCCGGACCCTCGTAATCGTACCCGCCCTGGCCCCGGCCACCACACCCTCCCCCTTGCATCCCCCACCTCACATGACTCCATGGACCAACCCCGACCGGACACACGCCCCGCCTCTGCCTTCATGCAGCGGGAGGATGTGTTGCCACCAAGGTCTGACCTGCCCCGGCCGGCCTCACAACGTGATCTCCGTGCCGATGCCAAGATGATAGAGATGACAGAGGAAGTGAGGCGGAGGGAGGAACGTGCCCGCCAAAATGGCCATCCAATGCCATCCCAGAATATTCGACCCGTCCAGCAACATCCCCAGCACCGAGCCCCAGCCAACGCATTCCCTCCTGGTAATGTACCCTTCTCTCCCGAGGGCTTCCCAGGTCAGCCAGCTAATTACCACCCGGGCCAGCACCACCCGCTGAGTCCCCAGAGCAGTCACTCTCAGCACCCAGCCCACCCTCAAGGATACCTGGGAAAAATGCCACCCCCAACTGCTCCCAAACCTAAACCACAAGTCAACCAGCAAGTGTCAGAAGCCCCAGAGAAGCCCTCACGTCAGCTTGGATATGAAGGTGGCGCTGTGGATGGTCCCCCTCGTCCCCCACTACCAGAGGAGGGTTACCGGGACTCACCACCACCACCACCACCTCCAACATCCACACACCCGCTCCTCCAGGGTGCTCGACCAGCCTCCAGTGTTGGGTTTGCGAGTCAACTTAATACAAAGTCAGCATTCAACAAGACAAGTCCTTGGGACCGAGAGCAAAAGGAGTTGGTAAGATTTTTTTATTTTTTTTAATACACTTCACATCCATATATATACAGTTCAGAATATTTTGTGATTTCCAGTCTGTTATAAAATTTAGATCTTTATGAGGTAATGTTTTTAAGCATGTAATGCTTAACACCAGGTGTGAATTTGAATCCAAGTTGAGTGTGTAGGATGTCTCCTAAAAAGAGTGGGATGATATGAAGTGACTAATAAATGTGTACATGTAAAGGAAAATTTATTGAATGGCAAGAGTGTAGAAAATCAAATGATAACATTTGACACTTCATCTTCAAGCTATTTTTTCCTGTAAAGGGTTTTACTGCAGCAAATAAAATTAATTTCTACTTTCCAAGTACAGTATAGTGCTTAAGACATGTACAGCTATTTACGAGTTTACAGAAATAACATTTAATCTTTGGATGTCAGAGGCACTTCCCTCTAACCAAAAAAATCACTTTTCACTACTCAAGAGAAAAATGTAATATTTATTAGACATTATTTAATGGTTAAAATACCGCTGAAAAATAGCAGCAAGAGTAGAAAACATTTTTAATTTCTAATAGTTATTTGTAATATTTACATGAATTAACTCATTGCAGCACGAGCGCAGACGACGTGAGGCGGCACGACACTGGAGGGATGAGCAGATCAATTCCCTTGAGAACCTAGAGGCTCGGACCAACCAGCAGGATGAGAGGCTGCGGACATTAAAATTAGAGCGCGAATTCCAGCGCCGAGCCGAGGAAACAAATGATGATGACGATGATGATGAGGATGATGATGATGATGATGACCGTGAGGACAACTTGAGAGAGAGAGAGGAACAACGCGGAAATGAACGAGACTTTGGTAAACATGTGCCACCAAACAACCAGGCTCCTGAACCACGTATGAATGGGGGCGGACCGGCCGATGAGGAACGTGCCAGGAAAGTGGACGAGATCAGACGTAAGCAACAGGAACTGGAGGCTGCTAAGGAAGCTGAAGAACGCCTGTTACGTGAAGCTCAGCGCAGGCAGCAAGAGGAACAGACAAGAAGATTGCAACAAGAACAGCAGCAGCAACAACAGTTGCTCCTGCAACAACAGCAACAAATACAACAGCAACAACAACAGCAGCAACAACAGAGGCAACAGAGTGGCCCCACACACTACCAACACCAGCACCATGCCTCCCAACGGCTTGACTCCTTAGTGGCTGCACCGTACCACCATTCCCAATACAGCAATGGACCAGTTAATGGCAACCGAGGATCCCAAACTGCATACCATGACCAGCTGGGTTCTCATGACCGTCCAGAGAACCTCATTGCCGGAGCCCAGCACAGTCCAGTCCCCCCAGAGAGAGGTTCATCCTACTCAGTGATGCATCAGACCTCCACCACCACAACCCCAACACCGTCAGGCCCCAACAATCGCTACAAGGGGCCTGACGTACCGCCACCAACAACGGTGAAACGTGTTCAGTTCTCAGAGACCAATGTGGAAACTCAGATTACTTATGACAACAATGCTAACCAGGAGAAAACTCCCAGACAGGACCCCAATGTAAGTAGCTAAATCTTTTTATACAAGTCTTAATAATATGTTGATAAGTGGGGAACTTTCAGTAATAGAAATCACTTGCTTATTGGAAAATTGATGGTCATTTTAAATCTGCAAAAGGTTGCAGCATTTTAACCAACCTGCCAAAGCTATATACATACTGTACTGTGATATTTCTCCAGTATTTATTGCAATTTTCTTTGTATGTCTTCAATGCTTGAATTTGAAAGAGAAGAAGGAAGGCAAATCAGAAACTAAAGAAAGTTCCCCATTTCCTGCTGTGATATGAGAATGCTATACAGGTATTATGTTTATCTGTCTGAGTAATATTATTGTACATCAGAATAATATTATTGTACAATATTTGTTTTTAATTAGAATATTAAGTTAATACAGCTTCCTATAGAACTCCCTATTGTGATGAATGTAACTGAAAAGTTATTATAATTATTATATTTATTAATTAGCTACTGTACAGTCTTGAGTCCAGAATCTGTAAAGGTGGCCTTTTCATAGTTTTTAATGAAGTGACACAACACTGATCTAATTAGAGTAATCATGGCAGGGATGACTGTCAAAATTTGACTCAAAATTCCTTCAATAAGTTATATTGTATATTAATGAATTGGGAAACCTAATAAGGCCTGGAAGCAAATTTTGTATATAGATTATCCCATCAGTTTAGAAATATAGAACACAATAGGTGAAGCCTCACTAATGGTTAGTACTGTATGGCTTCTTATCAACCTCTGTATTATAATATTACATTGTGTGGTTTGTTCCTGTAATCATCTTGCCACTGGCCATATTCTTGCTGTAATTGTTTTAGATTGAGTTTTCTCCTGAATATGCTCATGAGGCAGAGTTACTATGTTCGATATTGTTGTATTCCAAGTCATTTTGCTAAATCAAGCATCAAGTTCTTTTGAGGGGTTGATATTAGTGGCAAAGTTTTACTCCTTTGGGTTTGACTGGGAATATGGCTCTTAACTTGTGTAAAGTCCTAATTAATACTTCTTTCTAATTTCAAGCATATAAGGGCGTATGTTCCAAAGGCAAGTATAGTTTTTTCTTTAGATTGCTGAATACAGTACATATATCACAACAGATAACTGTAGCCAGAGTCGACAAACCTACTTATTTTTCTCTCGTTGATTATATCTGTAGTTCAATATTTTATAAACCAAGACTGGTAGCTCTAGAATTCATTCATACATTAACTAGCCTATGTCAGACATAGATGACTATATCACACATGTTGTATCAATCCTATTGTACTGTACATACATAATCCCCAAGTTTCTATGACTTTAATTTGAAAGCTTGCATTGAAGTGTATGATCCAGTGGTATATGAGCATATACCTAGAGGACAGAAGCTGTATAATATACAGTATACAAAATAATAATTTATATTGTATGATGTCCTATTACTCAGTAAGGTATAGATGATTATCAGCAGAGGGTTAATTAACCATTCCTGAATGTTCAACATGCAGTGATGATATGAGACACATGGTGTTCCATATGCTTGTCATATGATGTATTCGTGTATTATTCAATAGGGTGTATTACGAGGCTGAAATTATATTTTCATAATATTTATAACTAAAGTATCATGAAGATTACTTTGTTTTGTATTACTTGGTTTAAAAGATTTTTTACATAGTTCCAACTACTGTACTACAATGGGATGTACTGATTAGTTATGATGTACTGTACTTCATTTTGTTTTTGCATTCTTATCAATTCCCTACCATTTATTGTACCTATTTAAATGTACAAAAGTTGATAGTGTCCCTTTTTGTTTATAGTCTTACAAAATGTACTGATGTTTCCCTTTCTTCCTTTCTATAACCAGAACTTCATCAATGAGGCAGAGACCCTGCTCAACTCTTCCCCAACTCGCACTACTGGAGGCAGCACCCCAGGAGTCATTGGAGCCCAGGAGGTGTACAGGTGAGCAACACATAAACGAGAGAGAGAGTGATAATATTTGATTGTGAAGCATTATATGGTAGAACCAAAATAGACAGACAGACAGACAGACAATGCTATGCATTCTTATCAAACTTGCATATGTGTTTTCTGTGATAATCAGGGAATCCTTTCACATAGGATTCCACAAACATTCAAAGGTTTCATATCAGTACTGGAAAACATGATTGGTAAGGCGTATTACTGCAAGTGTGTTCATTAATATTATCTTTGTATTTCACCTCATATCCTTCCCTTGCAGAGATCCACGAATGAGACGACTTCAGCAGAAACAGGCAGAACAGGCAGCAGCCAAAAACCCAGGCCCAGAAAAGCTCACATTTAAGGAGAAAATGAAGATGTTTGCCATGGAGACCGGAGAGGCAGAGACACCCAAGGATAAAGTGAAAATCAGTCGTGCCCAGAGAGACATTGAACACTAGGATCAGTAAAAGAGGACAGATACACATTGGGCACTAAGCTTAGACAGAATGAGATATATATTAAACACTAGAAATATATGGAACCAGACACATGATAAGCACCAAAATTAGGGTAAACCAGACAGATGATTTGAATATAAGAAACTGTACACTAGAAAAAGGAGTGACTACAAGAATTTAAAAAGAAAAGAAGGTTGTAACGGTATATCTTGAATTAGTGAACAAACAGAAACTGATGTAAAAGGAACCTGGTAATATCAAAGATCATAAGCAAATCATATGAACTACATTGTACCAGAAGGAGAGGAATGAAACGGAATGAAAACATGAGATGGTTAGAAACGATAGACAAACACTTAATAAAATGTACTGTACAGTGAAATACAAAATGAACAATGGGACAATAGAGAAAAAATTGTCAACCATGGGATCAGATTGGAACTTGGATTGTGGAAAGCAGTTAGGAGGTAGGAACTGTGGAAGTCAGGAAGTGAATGAAAAGTTGAAATTGAGAAATATTCCAGACTGAAAATGGAGAGTGTTAAAAACAAAGTAGTTTACCTAACAGTGAAGTGGCATTGTCTAGGAAGTGACAGGTGCAATGAGTTGAGCAATGTAGGAGGAAATGTTAAAAAAGGGAAAATAATAATGTGATAGGGATAAAGAAAGCTCATCATACAGCAAAAGATTCTGTAAACGGTGAGTTAAAGGTAGTGTTAAGATAGGAACCTTTTGGTAAGAGCAAAGAACACTCGTATATTAAATAGAGATGAATTGTGTAAAGTTTGTAGATGATGGATCACTGTATTAGAAATGGACAGGGACAAGGTGGATCAGAGAAGATGATGATGAAGGATAATAAATGAAGGAGTCTGTAACACACAACCACACACACCACTGTTTGCTAGGTAGACAGCACACTCTCTGTTACTTCAGCCAGTGCAAGACGTAGTTTGTGAGTAATAACTGTTCATAGATCAAATCACTTGATAGCTCATAAATTTGCTTGTATAACAGATTCCATTATTGTTTTTAATGCATAAAGTGACAGTATGGTACATACATCATAGATTATATATATAGCTATATATATATATACAGTATATATTATTTTTTTGTATAGCTGACAACATGCGTTGGTCAGAGCTGCTGCATTGCTTTGTTATGTTGTTACCATGTCGGCTGTCCACACTACTTCATAAAAGTCCTTGTGGAGACTTTCTGTTGATTGGGACTAGGAGAACAGTATGAAGCCTATAATTCATTAATAATTTTTAAATACCTTGAACTTTTATCAAATATATAAGTTTGTTGTATTGTTGATGATTAGCTCAGTTCTTACATGGAGCATGTACCTCAATATAAAAAAATGTATTTTAAAAGATTTTTACTGTCATATTATTACTGTACAGTATACTGTTGTTTCTAGAAGTCCCACAATGGACAGGACAGCTGGTGACCCGCTCTGCCTCCCATAATGGCCAAATCCGCTCACTTGTTTCTCATACATAGAATCCTTAGTTTAGCCAGCACTCTGAAATTTACCATGTTTGTTGTTGTTTCTGCTGGACCTTTGCTGTGTATATAGTTTTTTGAAAATCTCTGGGGAATGCAAAGGCAGCCAATGACTGTGGTAGGATATACACATTCCTCCCAGTACCAGTGTAGATGTATTAATGTCATGTTAATGTCTCTAATTTTAATTTTTTATCTTGAAATATTCTAGAGCAAGATAAACTTTACTGCTGTCTGCAGAAACGGGAACACATGTCCTTTAAAATGGGCACTTTTTAAAATGTACAGAATCATTCGAGGTCACTAGCAATAAGTTTTTCCCTTGTAATTATTTTTATCAATTTTAGTATATTGTAAGAAGTACATAATTCGACCTGGTGCCTCAAAACTCTCCAGGTGACAAAGAAGGAATCACCAATAGTTGCTGTGAGTCGTCTTCTCAGATGACACTAGTAATGCCTTTTATATACAAACTCCCTCTTATAACATATATGTGAAAGACAGTGCAGAAGGCAACATACACATACAGTATATCCATCCATTACAGATTACAGAATATATATATATATATTTTCATGACTTGAATAATAATAATAAAGTAAATCAACTTTTGACTCTAAGACTACCGGTATTATATTTTTTATACTGGTCAAGAAATTAAGTCATTGCATTCTGATTACAAGAAGCCCATGTTTGTCTGTCTATCTGTCTGTCGCACCAGAGGACCATCCTGATTATAAGTATATGCATGTACACTTGTGGCCAGGAGTTTAAGGACCACCATGAACATTAATTAGTATCTATTTGTGTATATACAGTACTGTATATAAATATCAATGGAAGACACGTGTTTGATGAGTACTTTATCCATGTTAACGACTCTGTATACAGAGAGAACGACATTCCCACAAAGACATGGTGGTGATTCATGACATTAGGGTGACCACACACACCTGGCCACATTGGTACACTTATTGTTTATTCTACTGACTTTCTCTGGAGCAGCCAGGGGTGGGGGCAGGCAGCTGGGTGGGGGAGCAATGTAGCCGTGTCTGTGATAAATGTGGACTTAAGCTGCTAACCCCGCCCTTAGCGTTACACAACAATAAACAGAATTAAAGAATTTATTATCCATTGCTGAGTGTATTATTACCTTTGATGCAATAACTTGAGGAGCAGAGATGAAAATTTTGTGAGTTTGAAAAGGGGGAGTGGTAGTCTTCAGGGTTAGAGCACCTGCATGGAGTCTCATGCCTGGCTGTCTTGCTTGGGTTTGAGGTTCTGAGAGATGCAGTACAGTTACGTAAAAAATTTCCAATGTAATGCCATCGCTGGGACTAAGGCCCCATCCACACGATTGAGCAATGCCCAATGGGCATAGTCTACTGAGCTTAGTTATCTTTCTTTAGCATTGTTATCAGATTGAGTAGTCCCCAACAGGCTCCACACTATTGTGCCCACCACCCACCTACCCAACATGTGTATTGGAAGTGCTTTTGGTATGTGTCTGCCTGCCTGTGTGGACGGGACCTAATATGAGACACATGTTGCCGTTATTTGAAAAGGGGTTGTGAATGCGATCCATTTCACTGGCTATTCTGTCTATTAGTTAAAGACAATGTTGATAAAGCAAACGACTATAGTACAACAAAAACTATTGTATTACTTGCGTATATGTGCACAATACAGTACTGTGTTACCAACTTATTGCTGAAGACACTGGTGAGGGGCATTACATATCAGCCAGTGAGAAACAAGTTATATAGATACTGTATTGTACTGCTTTGATATTGCATGGCTGTGGACATTTACCATTAACCAGGATAGACTAGCAGCTGCAGTAATAGGTGTGGTTAAACGTTCATCCAGAGGTCCAGACAATACCACTATCAAACAGATGATTTGAGGGTGAAAGAAGACCACGTGTAAGATGAAGGAGAGGTGGGACAGCAGCAAGCACAAAGGAATAATCAGGCAGGAAAGGGGGACAGTTTTAGTAATGAAAGGGGTGCCTAAACCCTTATCAATCAATACCCCTCAAAAGTCGATCATTCTCAGGGCTTGGTAGTTGACTATTATCTGAGGGTCGCTACTGACACCCATGGCTTATTAAAGTATACAATTAAGTAACCGCAGTTGTTAATTTGTTATCGCGAAGAATATAGTTGTGGTTGACAGCACACAGTGGATATCTTTCAATTGGTAAGGGCAGGGATTTTAATAGTAATTATGAGTTACTTGAGGTTGTGCAGGTTTAGGCCTACAGTAATTCTGTTGAAAGTGTAATTAATTAAGGGTATGTGATTTTAGAATTTTCGGATGGCCGCCATCGTTACTGTATCCAACCATTTCTGCAACTGTCCAATTCACTATAGCCTCTTAATTTCTTTTTTTTCTATACTGAGTAAAATGAGGACAAGACAGGTCACATATGGCGGACATAAGGTAGTCACATTATCCATATTCTACTCTTCTCTGTGTTCTCATGATTACTAAGTTAGCTAAATAAGTTAATCTGCAGTTATTATAGATGGCAGACTTTGATAATAATATAAATCAGTTGAATATAAGCTTTTTAGTTCAATGTGCAATGGGGTTATTAAGGATTTATATCTGCTTAGTTTGTATTACTCCCACAGCCCTTGGAAATTACAGTGCATGAAAATTTCTCTGTTTTAGGGAATTTTGAAGTCCACACAGGGATATTATGTAATGATTGTTCAAGAGTAAATGGGGTAATTTCTACCTGACGAAATAAAAAAAAAAAAAAAAAAAAAAAATACCGTCGTCAATGACCAAGAGTAAACAGGGAATTATTGAGGTAAAAAAAGGAAAATTCTAAAGGTGAAGTTTGGGAAATTTGGCCAAGGAGTCTAAGGAGATCTGGTAACACTGCAGCAAGATGGCGGTAAGGGTGGTGTACGTGTAGGGGTGCAGTCCCTCAATATCTCTTATTTATAGTGTATTTACCGAGGTTAGAGCAGCCATATTATATCGAACACCTTCCTCAATACCCAGAGAAGCTTCTTAAATAGGTAAGTGAAACATAAATATGGTAATTAAGCATAAATATGGTACTTAAGGTGGTGACATCAATGCTATTATTTATTTAACGCGCATTTACACTGGTAATAATTTTCTGTGTGCATGTGTGTGTCAGTCTTAAATTAACAGTAAACAGCGATGACATGATGGAGGAGAGGTGAATTAATCGCTGGAGAAATAATAGTGAAAGTTTAATATTACTGAGGTCCTAAGGAAGACTACCCACTCACATGGTTCTAGTCATAAGTTGGCAACCACATGGCGTGGTACCGATACGAAGGCTCCTTAGACAAATAGTTGAGCCATCGTATGCACCATCAGTGTTACTGAATATGGCCCTTAATTCCAAAATGACGACGTAATGCATCTTAAAATCATGTTGCACTACTTAGGGTAGGTGGAGCAGATAACTAACGTTAACACTTTTTTTTCAGTATTTATTGTATTTGCCTAAAGGTCGCAGTTACAATTTGGGTAAATTTACAGAAGTACTGGGGGTATTTATTGAAAGAATTACCGTTTTGTAGCAGTGTTGCCAGATCCGGCTAGGTCCCAGTATTTTGTACCGGTCATTTTCTGTACTTTACCACGGTTATTTCCCGGTAGTTTGCCCAGGTTAGGCCCCGGTAGTCTGCCCAGGTTAGGTCCCGGTAGTCTGATGCGGTCTAGGTTAGGTCAGGTCAGGTAAGGTCAGACTAATTTCAAAATGCCCCATTTGAATATGCCCATCTTGGAAATGGGGCATTTGCGGAGAAAATGCCATAGAAGAAAATAGTCTTAGAATGGTCTAAATTAGTGGGTAATGAAGGTAGAAAAACCGTATGCAATAACGGTAATTCATTCAATATTTACCGTACTGGGTTCAGTATATTGTATATTTTAGTATCATTACCCACTATTTTGGACCATTCTAAGACACTTTACATCTATGGTGTTTCTTCAGAGATGCCCAAACATAATTTGGAAATTAGTCTGACCTAACCTAACCTAGACCACAGCAGACTACTGGGATATAACCGGTGTAAACTATCATAAAGTGGCCCGGGCAAATTCCCGGGACCTAGCCAGATGTGGTAACACTGCGCAGCCCTAGCCTACATTGTATGAAATTTAGATAGTTTATGAAGAACAGGTCCATTTGGTTGTCTTAACATTTTTCACTTTTACATATATATATTTTGTGTTGTGGTTAGTCATTAGTAATATAGCATAATAATGGGGTGAACTAGCCTTTATTAGTCCTATGATAACTTCAGCAACCTCATTAGGCCTTAGCCTAATAAATAGGACTGGGGGTAGGTTAAATAAAAAGTTATTTCTCAATATTGTGGGGGGAAAAAAAATAGCAACAATGTGAATGAAAAATTGGAAAATTCTTGAAAGAAATATCTGGCTATTCATCTGGTGGCTAAAATTTTCCAGTATTCATACAGCAACTCAGACTTTGCACTTATTTATGTTTGCAAACCTGACTTTGCCAAAGTGTTTTAGCGTCATTTAGAAGGAGTGAACGATTTTTCTCCTGAAGTGCGAATCTGTATTATGATTTCATAGCAGTGCAGGGTTATAGTCCTTGCCCGTAATGAATGCTTATGAAAAAAAAATGTTGCTTTTACTGTAGTATGTACGCCATTGTGCGGGATCAGGTTACCGGAATTTTCAGTATTAAATATGGTGAGGTTGCCCATTCTCAAAGGATGCCAGGTTAGGTCTTAGTTAATCCCAGAGGTTACCCCAGAAAGGTCACTAAATGTTGGTGTGGTTAGTTTTTGGTAGGATGTCCTGACAAGGTCCAGGGAATTTCCATTAGGCTACAAGAACAGGATTTTTAAGATTGTAGCTTCTCCATCCCTTCGGGGTTGGTGCTAGTTTTCATGGTAGGAAAAAAAAATCCATTCCTTATGTTTCACTATTTAATACAATTTGTTATATACTATTTCCCTTGCAATTGCATACCCTAATAGCACTACTTGCCTCTGAACAGATAGTTGTTTTTTTATTATCAATGTGATAAATAGAAATGACACCTGCTCTTTTTTCACAACATGCTATAATTCATCCATAACAGTATTATAACTTTCTGTTGTATCATATCCATTGCAATGTGCTATAAAGTAAGTACTGTATCACTGATAGAGTAGCATCTCATTAAGTCATAAGTCCATCAGTGTTCAGATATGGACCTAATCATGCCTCTCATTGTGCAGTTGTTATATATAAAAACTTTCCAAATACCTTACTACCATTCACCTGCTAATGTGTTTAAGTACAATTTTCCAATACATGTATATTTAACTTGCATATCTCAATATTCATTTACACTTGCCCATACATTTTTTTTTTTTCCAACAAAACAAACCTGGTTAAATCAGTAGATCTCTTGTGGCCAGCATGGTAACCACTTTCTGGTATCTTCTCAGTATGGTACTTTACTGTACTATATACAACCATAAACCAGTTAAAGTACTGCATTCCAATGCATGATTAAGTTCCGCTTACCTTTTTCTGTATTTTCCATCCATTATGATTTTGGCTATTGTGTAGAGTGGTTGTTCCCTCGACGCATTAAAACTTTTCATAGTGAGCAAGAACAGGCCATTGACTTTTTATGTTTACATGGCTTCGTTTCTACCATGGTTATTTTCCCCAGGTGTACTTCGCCTTGCGATTATGATCAGAGACTTCAGTGGCATTGTAGTCGCTCATAAGTTACTTCACCAACTTCACAAGAGGCTGGACCTTCGCCATCCTTTGCTTCCAATTAAGGTAAACCAATTTATCTAGACATATTATGGAATTGAAACAATAATATTAATCTATAGAGGAGCCCTAGAAATAGTCAAATACAGTATTAAATTTACAGTGATAAAATGAAGGAAATTGAGGAGCTTCAATACTGACACATCCTGCCACCAGGCTGTCAATCTCAAAAGTTTCATGCAAGTAGTCTGTTTTATGCAAAGGCCCAACTTTTTTTTTTTTTTTTTTTTTTCCTCAATAGTTAAGATGGAAGTCATCTTGTGGGTGAACAGTAGTAGGATACAGATTTCTCCAAACTGCTGTGAAACTGGTCATATTTTGGTTATCCTGAAGTACTGTTATATGTTTTTGGAGGACTTATGATTCCTCAAAACTCGGGAAACAGACTAATGTCAGGGTATACCAGAAGGTAATCTGTTTTGTGGCAGTTGGGAGAAATCAGTAGCCTTCAAGGGGATATCTATTGTCCGTTTGTACATGTGTTTGGATGTGTACAGAAGCTGGTCAGTTGGTTGTATTTTAAGTTAATGATATGTGTACTCCATTTATATTTTTGTGGCGAAAATGCCATGGCTCCCTCAATAAGTTACACCAACTTAAAAAAAAAATTGGAATGTTTGCCAACAATGTATGGTCATTACTTAAAATGGAATTTGCATTTTCGCCACATAAATGAATGGATTATATTAGCTTGGGATGAAAAATTCTTCTATAATTTATACATTAATATACTTATTGACTTTATATAATTCATAACTAAATTCTGCCCCCAGAGAACATCAACAACCACCACCATGTTGCATGATTTTCATAATTATAAAATGAGCTTTGTAATTTATATTATTGTCTAAAATTTTATGGAGTAGTACAAGTACCAATTTTTCATCCCAAAATTTTTCTATTCACATATGAAAGACTGCCGATTCCTCCAACCTATGCTACCTGAAACAGGCTAGTTCTTTGGTATAAGAGTGTTGAATCTTTTGCATAGGGGTTTGGAGAAATCAATAATCCTGAGATTTGTGGAAGGGGGTGTTGTCTTATAGGTCAACTTAAAATGGAGACGGATTATTTCATACTATGCTAAGAAACAGTTTCATGGTAGTTTTTGGAGGAATTGGTAGTCGTCCAGTTTACCATCACAAAGAGTATCGCACCAAGTGGCTAAACCTGCCACAAAATATTTAAAAATTCATGCGAGTCATCAGATTTGAGGATAGTTCACCCCATAGGAGGCCTGGTTTGGGTTAATTGTAGCCTATTATTTATAGACCACAGCCAGGACCCATAAAACACTTAAAGCCTGTGTAAACCATAGAGTATGATTTACACAGGCCTAAGTGCATCCTTCATTATGTGAATTTGTTTTGCAAGATTAATTTAACTTTATTTTTTGCAGGTGGGACCCTCTAGAAGAGACATTATATTAAATGGACCAAGTACAGTTTGGAGCAGAAATTAGTCCCGAGTTGATTTAAATGGCTAATCATTTTAGTATTAGTAAATTTTAGTTAACTAATACTGTATGTACTACGTTATAGTAGACTGGTAGAAGATTTTGTAATAATGAAATATACATAATTTTTCTTTTTGAGAATTTATTCTTTATTACACCTCGTTAGTACAAAAACAACTGTGTTGTAGGGAGATGCAGTTGTTCAAACCTATCTCTTTCCTTGACCTTATCACTCCCTTCAGTAGATCCTGCAACAAGAAAGAGCAATTAATTGAAATGTCATACATCCCAAGTTCGGTGCCTCAGTCACTATAATGGCTTGGAGTCTATGGGGGGCGTATGCAATTTTCTATGGAGTCATTATATGCACCACGAATGTTCTCAGGCTAGTGATTCCTCCAAACTATGCCATGCAACAATGAGGTTGATGATGATCTTACAAATTAAGTTACTGTATAAAAGTGCACTTGGGGATGGTTCAAATGTGTGGTGACTACACTGAAATAATCCCTCCAGTTCAACTTGTTAATCTGCCACTTTCAACTTATTTCCAGTGTTTTGCATATAGTCATGAGCAAACGTTCTACATCAGACGAATGAAACCAAGCCCTTTGCAGGTGTCAGAACTTTAGCATACAACAGTACTGTACAGTGGATGAAATAAAATTACTTACTGAGGTGGTGATATTGATGAAGTTCTAGTCAGTAATTTTGTCCATGTAGCCATTTTGAGTCTCTGAAGGTGGTGATGACAATAGAGATAAGGGCCTGATCCCTGTAACCTTATCCTGGTACAGTACTAGCCATCTTGAGTCTTAGTCCTGTAAGAAAGTAAACACATTAATTTTCCTTCATTGAATAATTCTGTGTCCCTCTTTGGCAAGATTTTTCTTTAAATACCAGACTAATGCTGAAAACCAGTGAGTGTATATGGTGAAATTTGATTATTCGAGCATGGGGATTGAAAAGTTTAAAATGATATTTATCAATGATTTCAATGCTTGCCAAACAATCGCAGGACATCACTCCTCTTACTCCTACTCCATCCCCAAGAGAGTTATATACACCTTCAATGATTCATCATTTCCATCAACAACAAATGAGCTAGAGAATTCACCAGTGCACATCGATGAATCTGTATCTTCTCCATTATTATTATTATTATTGTCTATAAACTCTATATAACATTATCACACCATTTCAAGCTGTCACATGGTTTTATTATTTAGTAATATTTTCATACTCTACCTGCAAATTACTTAAACGTACGGCGTTATTGGCCTAGGCATCGTTACTTTTCTGGTGACTTGGTGTCTTCTATTCTATTGTAGATGACTAATGGTAACTAGTCTACACAGGCAAGCTAGGGGTGTGTTTGAGAAGTAACGAAAGAGTGCGATTATTATTTTATACAGTGTACTTACCTTGACCTTCAATATCATAATAAAAACAATTGTTACTATTTTTAGTGTATTTTTACATTCAAGAATCATTAAAATTCATAAATCCCAACACAAAATAGAATTGACAGTAGATAAAGAGGGGCCAAACATTTCTGTATAGTGTTGAAATTTCTTGCTTGAAAGTTGTTGAACAAGTATTAGTGCTATTTAGTTATTTAATGATGGTCAGATTTTAATACAGAAAGTGACAAAAGGGCCATCTAGTTTTAACATCAAGCTATTATTATTATTAGATTTTTTATCTGTTGATTTTTGAACATGAGTTACCGTATTTTGTCACAATTGCCACCCCTTTCCTACTTTGACAACTTTGATGGACAGAGTGGGAAATCAGGAGTTTGGAGTAGGGCAAAACACTCAACTTACAATATTTGGCTAATATCATGAGCTGAAAACCTCGAGCCAAGTTTCGGCTTACCTAAGCTTACTTACCTGACCTAATCTAACCTAATGTGGACCACAACTGAAGCCTTCATGATAACTTGTAGCTTGTAAAAATATATTAGCAATCTTATACTGTACAGTATAAGATTGCTAATATATTTTTAAATGTTATGGGATTTAAAAACCCCTCCCCAGGAAGGGTAGGTAAGCCTTACCCCGCCTCCAAGCGGTGACCTCGGGGGTACACCTCCTTTTTTTATCTAGTTTTTATCCATTCAGGAGGTGGAGCCAAAGGGGAAGGCGGTGTGGGGGTGAGACCTAGCTTCCCCCACATATAGGTTTTAAGGTTTTTATTGTATTTTTATTGTATTTTAGTGTTTTTAAGATTTTAATTTCTATGACTGCATGTTTTTATATTTTGTGATAATTTCTTTTAAATTTATGACCTTGTTTTTAGCTTTTGACAATGCCGACGGCCCGTGTCCCTCCGGGAATGAGCACTGCATTGGCCTTGCCAGCCATCAGTGGCCCCCCAATGGGGGAGTGGACAGATATGGCTACTGGCGGGGGAGGGTCTCCGGGTTGCCCTGTAGAGGGAGTAGGGAAGAGGGATTGTATGAGAGTGGTAGCTATGAATGTGAATGGAATGATGAATGGGACCAAGAGGCGAGAGATTGTAGAATGTTTTAAGAAAGGAAGAGTGGATGTGATGGGAGTGACGGAGACACACGTGAAAGGATGTGGAGTGGTTGAGTGTCAGGAAGGAAGGGAGAGTGGACTGTGGGAGGGAATGGAGGGAGGAGTAGTATGGACGGGCATGAATGAAAAGAGTAAAGGAAGAGGGAAGGAAGGGTGTGCGCTGTTGGTGTCTCCGTGGGTGTGGAAGGGAGTGGATGGACATGGGTGGAATGGATCGAGGATTGTATGGATGACTGGAAAGATTGGGATGGTAAAGTATGCTTGGGTGTGTGCTTATGCACCAGTGAATGAAAAGAGTAAGACAGGGAGAGAGAAGATGAGAGTGTTTTGGGAAGAGCTGAATGCATGTCTGAGAGGAATTGATAATGGAAGGAGAATAGTGATGATGGGAGACATGAATGGAAAGGTGGGAGGTGAGGAAGTGGGGAATATTGTGGGTAAATGGGGTGTAGAAGGAACAAATGAGAATGGTGAATATCTGGTGGATGTCTGTGCTGAGAGGGGGTTGTTCTTGGCGAACACCTTCTTTCAGCACAAGATGATCCACAGGTATACATGGAAGAGAAGGGATGAGAGAGGAGAGCAGAAGAGTTTGATTGATTATGTGGCAGTGGATGAAAGGTTGAGGAAGGATGTGTATGACGCAAAAGTAGTGAGAGGAATGGTCCATTGCTCCGACCATTTTGCGGTGTTGGTGAGGATGAAGGTTAGGGTTAAGTGGGAGTATAGTAGGAGGGATGAAGGGGTGAGGAATAAGAGGGTGGTGGCTAGTGGGAAATTAGATGTAGAAGAGTATAGGGAGGAATATAAGAGGAGGGTGGGTGAGGCGCTGGGGGATGTAAGGATGGGGATAGGGGAGGGAGTGGGAGTGAATGCGGTGTATGAAATGTTTAAGATGAGAGTATTAAGGACAGCAGCAGAGGTAGTAGGATATAAGTCACAGAAGAGGGGCAAGAAAGGGAGTGCTTGGTGGACAGAAGAAGTGAAAGATGCTGTAGAGGATAAGAGGAAGGCATATCGGAGAACACTACAGAGGAATGTGCCGGAAGAAGTGAGAGAGAGATGGAAAAGAGAATATAATGTGTGTAAGAGACAAGTGAAAATGATGGTGAGGGAGAGTAAAAGGAGAGTGGATGAGGAGTTTGGTATGAAGCTGAGTGAAAAGTTTAAAGAGAACAAGAAATTATTCTGGAAGGAGGTTAAAAGAGAAAGAGGAGAAGGAAAGTCTGGTAGTGTGAGAATGAAGAGAGAGGATGGAGTTACTGTGAGTAGAAGTGAGGAAGTGAAAGAAGTGTGGAAGAGGCATTTTGATGGTCTGATGAATGGGGGGACGGGAGGGGAGGCGGTGGTGACATGCATGGGGATGGAGGCAGGTGGTAGACGACAGGGTGTACAGGGAGATTTAGGAAGGGAAGAGGTTAGGAAAGCAATAGGAAAGTTGAAGATGGGAAAGGCACCAGGGGTGGATGGGATAACTGCTGAAATGTTAAAGTGTGGGGGGGAGGTAGTGGTGGAGTGGATGTTGCTTATATGTACATTGGCCTGGAGACAGGGAGAGGTGCCAGAGGATTGGAGGAGAGCCATAATTGTACCTTTGTATAAGGGGAAGGGAAGTAAGGATGAGTGTGGTAGCTATAGGGGAATAAGCCTTCTTAGTGTACCGGGGAAGGTTTACGGGAAGGTTCTGACTGAGAGACTGATGGAAGTAACAGGGAATAAAGTTAGTGAGGAGCAGGGAGGGTTCAGAAAGGGTAGAGGATGTGTGGACCAAATATTTGCATTAAAATCAATAGTGGAGAAGTATATTGGGAAGGGTAAGAAGTTGTATGCTGCCTTCATGGACTTGGAGAAGGCATATGATAGAGTTGATAGGAAAGCTATGACAGAGGTGTTGAGAATTTATGGAGTTGGGGGGCCTTTGCTGAAAGGCATTGAGGCTTTTTATGCAGATGCAAAAGCATGTGTACGGGTAGAGGGTGATCTAAGTGAGAGTTTTAATATTAGTGTAGGGCTGAGACAGGGGTGTGTTATGTCACCATGGCTGTTCAATATATATATGGATGGTTGTATGAGAGAGGTGAAAGCCAAAGTGAATGGTCTGGGGGTGAAGTTGAGGTTGAATGAAGCAAATTGGTCCCTGGTGGCAAGTTTGTTTGCGGATGACACTGTGCTGATGGCTGAGAGTGAAAGGAATTTACAGAGAGTGGTGGACGAATTTCAGTCTGTGTGTAAACGAAGGAAATTGAAGGTGAATGTGGGTAAAAGTAAAGTGATGGTATTTGAAAGAGCAGAAACTGAAGTGATTGACTTTGCTACACCTTACAGAGTGGCTGTACCAACTGGGACGAAGTGTGAGATAACTCTGAGGGGTGAGAGGATGGAGGAAGTGAAGGAGTTTAAGTACCTGGGTACAGTTATGTGTAAACATGGAAGTATGGAAGGAGAAATTAGGGAGAGAGCAGTGAAGGGTAGACAGGTCATAGGATCACTGGGGAGGATTATGAAGGGTAGAAGTGTGAGTATGGAAGTGAAAAGGGGACTACGAAATAGTATAATCCTGCCAACACTGACATATGTGTCGGAGACATGGACATGGAATAGGGCGCATCAGTCTAGAATAGGTGCTGTGGAAATGAGTTACTTGAGAGGAGCATGTGGACTTACTAGATGGGATGGAGAAAGTAATGAGAGTGTATATGAGAGATGTGGTATGAGTGAGAAGGCAATTGGTATTGAGTGTGGAGTGGTTGAGAGAGTGAAACGTAATACATTGAGATGGTATGGACATGTGGAGAGAATGCAAGGCGAGGAATTTGTAAAGAAGGTGTATGGAAGTGAAGTTGTAGGACCTGGTGTGAGAGGCAGACCTCCGGTTAGATGGCAGAACAGAGTGGAAGAGTATGTAAAGGAGAGAAACATGAGGGGCAGAGGAGGGCTTGAACAAGTAAGGAGGGAGTGTTGGAACAGGGAGAACTGGAGACACTTCTGCCGTGGCCACCCCCTTGAGGGGAGTTCCCGGAGGGAACGAGGCGTCGGAGCTATAGATAGATAGATAGATTTAAAAACCCTTATTACTGTTTTACCTTTCCTTATATTTAACCATGTATTAAAATTTTCTAAACCAATTTCCCTTGTAAATGGGTTATAAAACTACCTGCAGAAAACAAAATATCAACATAACATAACATATCTCGGAGAATGACCAAAAATATTACTGAATATACTTTACATTATAATAATCATTATTACAGCTCCACCTTAGACATCTTAACAACACTGGATAAGAATTTGGATTTTTCATTTCATAAGTATAGAACATTAAGTGGGCTCCTTGCCTATTATCCTCACATTTCTTAATACAGAAAAATTAATAACAAACCTCTGAAGTAAATTACATACCAACTGGTCCAATACTTTAGAAAAATAAATAAGCAAGCGATACCATTAACCCAGCATGAACAGTAAACCTGTAGAACATGCAAGTGGGGGAAAAAAAAAAAGAGGCATGATAGGGTGTCAATCCATGTAGAGTCGTATGTATGCAAGAACATTGGTGGTGTATACTAAGACCAATAGTATACTACTCTATTGGTCTTGGTGTATACGATAGTGAAGTACTGGTACGACGGCTCCATAGTCAAACAACAGAGCCATCGTAAACACCATGAATGTTCTTGAATATGGCCCATCAACATGACTAACTTAGACTAGTACCATGTGGGAGGATTATTATAGGCAGCCATGACAGTCAAGTTGTCAACCACCACACCACACATCTACACTGTTTATTCTCATTAAACTGTACACTTATTGAACTCACCTCATCACTACTGCTTCTCGGGACATTAAACCAAATTTCACGATGCAATGAGGCAGCCACGGGTCCAGTAAAATACTAATAATTAAGTGATAACAGGAAGATGGCCTCGGTCACTCACTTATCCTCGCCATTAAGCTGTCAGAAGGGGTCAGTGTTGCCAAGTCTGTTTGACGAAATTTCCCTAACTTCACCTTTAGAATTTCCACAGAATTTCCCTTTTTTACCTCAATAATTCCCTGTTTACAGTTTATTCTTGAACATTGAGGGTCTTTGGGTATTTCGTCTGGTAGAAATTTCCCTCTTTACTCTTGTATGTACAATCTTTATATAATTTCCCTGTGTGGACCCCAAAATTTCCTAAAACAGATAAATTTCCCTGCACCTGGCAACACAGAGGTCCACTTCATTGAGGAGGGGTACGTAGCGAGAGAGAGAGGGAAGGGGCGAGAGAGAGAGAGAGAGCATTACGTAATCTTCTCAACACACGACTGCGCTGATGACTGTAGCCCTCTATAATCATCTGCTGTAAGTGAAGCCTGCCAGGGTGCCTCAGTAGCTCTCCAGTGCTCAAGTATTACGCTATCGGTACACAGGTCTACCTCAGTTCAGTGTGGGATGAAAGTGTACAGAAATAAAGTGAAAAAATAATAATAATTTTGGTGCTGATCGATATGGCAACGCTGTATGATAACCTCGACCCCCTTTACTCAACATATACGTCTATTTGTGGATATATTTTTCTCATTACATAATACAGTAGTGCAGAATGTTTAGTCTATTCATGTAAGCGTGCAAGCTTATATATTAATGTTTTGTGCTTTTTGCTGAACGATTTTCTTCTTACTAATGTGAGGTTAATAACCTATGACAGGGATTGCGTCATAATTAATATAGGTACAGCACAGTAGAGGTAGATAATGAGAGACTCTAGAAATTATTGTGCTCCTCATTATCATTACCCGTGTTTGTTGCTTGTGGCCTCCTTGACTGGTCTCTATATGATGTGTATTATTCTGCAATCATGTGTTACACTCAATGCAATAAATGATATGGTTACTGCAATGATTGCCTGAAAAATGCAATGATTTGCATAGTACACTACTGTATAGCACTTTTAAAAATGATGACTGATTGAACTAATTTGAATACTGTACATATCTGAGTGTAGGAATAAGAACAAATCCCATAATCTAAGAGTACAGTGTGTTTACCGAACATTAAATTCGTACATAATACAGCACTGATGAAGCTAGGTAGACCCAAGATAATGACAGTAATATTAAAAGAAATTCTTTTGTTTTATGTGCAGCAAATGAGTTTGGTTATAAAACTAAACTTATGATTAATCTCTCAAAAATTATTGGATGGATGCCACTTATTATATTGCCTATACAATCATAAATGAAGCACTAATTAGAAAAATTTATACAGTATATGCCTCACATAACTAGGCTACACACCAAAGTACAGAACTGGAAGCCATACGAACACCTATTTTTTTACCAAGGTATTAACCAGCATGAAAGAACAGTAGATTATGTTGAAGGCCACACTAACAATTTCCATTCTTTACCCACAGAACTACATACAGCCAACACTGAAGCACCACCACAAAGATGCTGAAAGCGATTCGCAGGGCAGGTGAAAAGTATCCCATTCTGCGGGGAATGGCCACCTACTCGGTGCTGTGGCCCACGTCCAACCTGGTACAGCAGTCGATGGACAAGTCGAGGGACAAGTACGACCCCATTGAAACCTTACGATATTTTGTTCTGGGCACTTTCGCCACGGCACCGACTGTCTATGTCTGGGTGAAGTTGGCCGGTAAGATCGTCAAGGGCAATTTACTGAGACACGCCATACTGAAGGTGAGTTTGCGGGAGTAATCTGTTTGAGGTGGTCACAAAAAAAAGACATGATTCTAGTCCATTACAACTGTGTAATGTTGCTGTTTAGTCACTTTAATGTCAAAGAAGTAACATGCCTTAGAATGTTCCTAAATATTTATGCATAATACGAATTTTCGTTGGTGGCTAAATACTGTAACAGTACTGTAATACCAATTCATTATAGTAATTATAAATTGCTTGAAGAAATATAGATATCATACTGTACCTTGATAGGATGAGTGTTGGTCCTTCCTGGTCACAATCATTTCACATTCACTGAAATAAAACCGTTTAGTGTAATAATTATTATGCAATATCAACATTTTAATAGATACTGTATATGGATAAAGAAATGCTATAGAACAAATACTGGGTAGAAAAAAAAACATACTATTGCATATACTCATACCATATATAAATTCAAGCTAAGAGCAGATTGTAAGAAAATGAGTACTATATCGTATATCAAGGCATTTCAAACCCAACTAAAAAAGTTTCTGGGTACAGTAATCAACTTACTATATACAGTATCAGGTTGGAATAGACAAGTATTCTGGGTAAATAAGGATGGTAATCAAGTTTCAACATTTCAGGCTGGACTGGAGCAGATCCTGTTTGCACCGGTAGGGCAGACACAGTTTTATTTGGGCATCACCCTCTTGGAAGGGCGGCCGTGGGACCAGTGTGTGAAGGAGTGGAGAGACAAGCTCATACCCACATGGAAGGTACACTTATGGTGGCATTACTTGTCCGTAAATAAATGTTAAAGACTTGCATGTTTCTTTAACAGCATAAGATTAGTTAGTCACGTGGTACCACTCTTGATATTAAAAGTTGAAAACTTTTTAACTTATCTCATAAAGATTAGTTTGAGTCCTAGTGAAAATACCATGTCTAAACTGATGACAGATAACGTAGGATACTAATGTATTTGAAATTTTACATGACAACACCTATCATCTACTGGTTAACTTAAGGAATAGAATTGTACTATACCTTTCACTGCTGTTCAGCCAGTCACATTTATGTATCACATGTGAGGAAGGTGTAATGTTATCACTTTCCAGCTAATTATGCCCATTTATGGTGCTACTCATTTCAGTTATCAGAGGGACAGTGATTCCTTTGTACTCTATAGTTATCAAAGTCAAATTATGATACAGTACTTACTCATCTTCTTTCCTGTAGCTAAATGATGTACAATATTCCCTCTTTCTTAATTCTTCAGGTTGCAGTGTGTTTCTGGCCAGTGGTGCAGACTGTCAACTTTGCATATGTGGCAGAGAAGAACCGTGTGGTGGTGGTGTCTGTGGCATCCTTCCTGTGGACCATATTCCTCTCTTACATGCACCACATTGACCAGACCTCCCTCCCTCCATTCCTTCGTAAGACAGGGACTGCCGTGGTGGAGGCCAAGGAGTGCAGGCAAGAGGAGGCGGGAGAAGCAAGTGACAATCAGTACGAGGACACTTCAGCTAGTATCAACAGTAATTGTCAAGAGTTTGACTCAAATGGCCATGAAGTTTTATGACAGTGGAAGTAAGATTAGGGACTTAGTTTTTATTTTATAATATACAGTACAAGTCAAAAGGAGTGAAAAGTATGAGTTAAAATTAAATACTGTGCAGTACTCTGGTAATGAAATCCAAACAGCATCAAATTTTGTCAGCAAGCGAATAAAGTATAGTACTGTACTGGGATATGCACAGTTGCCTCATAAAGTGATGGCAGATTTTCACTATTTTCTGGTCACTTAGGACTACTAGATAGAAAATACTTAGGAGTGTAGTCTAAATTCTAGCTTGTGAATACTCTGCTACATTATCCCTTTTCGAGGTGACTGCACAATACAGTACAGTACAAGCAATTTTCTTATATGCAATATTGATAAGCACTGAAAGGTAAAAAGTTATAATACAGTAGTACTATCATGGTAGGGGTAATAAGATGTCTGTAATTTGGAAGCCACAGAGTCCTCCAACCTGTAACTAACAGCTACTTACCTCAATACTGTATATGGTTGGAGATTTGTGCCACAGTTTGCAGGTATCAGTTAGCATGCCAACAATATCTTACCCCTTTATGTATAAGAACTATGTTGTCCTTTTTTGTGTATGAGGTGATAATGAGAGATTGGTCAAGGTGACAAATATACAGTTCTTGAAATGAATTAGAGGAAGACAACGAAGATGGTATAAGAGACAAAGAGACAGGTGTTAACAAGAGAGCATACAGAAAAGGATGACATAATAATTTCTTTGCAAGAGGCTTTTAATTGCGCAGTGAACTCGAGACAATCGGTTCCTCCAAACACTCACAGGAAACAAATCACAAATATTGTATTATTTTATAATGGCAAAAATGAACAGACTTCCTTCCCAGATATGTGACAAATATCCACTTCGAGTACAGTCCAGCGTTAAAACTTGCAGACAATTACAGTACCTAGTGGTGAAAAATTTTGGTGGTACTGTACCTGCATTTGCCTTTGCATTACATTTACCGAAAATGCCAAGAAATTAAATGAGGGAGCTGGTATATGCTTGCCAGGGAGGAATCAGCGACCTTCAAATCTCCATCAGTATGTCAAGCATGTCTTACCCACCAGAACTACTGTGAATATCTCTTAACTACAGTACTGTTTTTAGTATTTACTTCATAGTGTATAGCAATTTCTGATATATGGAGGCTTGAATCCTAATGTAGTTAAACCCATGATGTTTCTATAATCTTAACTGAATGAATAATCATGTCAGTTTAACTAAAAGTAACTCCAGTGTTTGTGATATACAGTATAATGTTATTGTTGTTCCCTTTATTAGAGTTTATAATATGATATGGTACTGGTATGTACTGTAATTAAAACAATCTCCATTATTGTAAAGTATGTCAAGTATATTACAGTACAAATACTGTATAATATACTTTCCTTTGTTATTTAGTTGTTAATAAAAGATATATATATGTATAAAGTGTGTGTACTGGTAAACCTCTGCTACATAGCATTACATTTGGTGTAAAATATTCTGTGTACACTTGAGGACTAAAGTAGTGTCCATTACCACCAGAGGTTACTGTAATCACATGGCATGTTTGTGTTATTTTTATCTACTTTTCTCACTCACTTAATTAGATATCTTGCTTGTGAAATAATTGTTTACTATTTAACGAGTAGTGGGTGGTGAAAACCAAACAAATTCTCCACTAGCAAGGAACTGATTATTCCGACCCCAGATGGTAATGGACTGAAGTTATGAATCTGACTGTATAATACAGTAGGTGGTTGTCAGTCAGCAGAATGGCAACACAAACCACAAATATATTTAATTAATGAGCTTCAGCATTTTTGTCCATCTTGAGTCCTCTCAATGGCAGAAAAGTCAGACTCCATGAATACTGTATATTGTACTTTTGCTTCATGGGACTGTAAACAAATATCTCATACCTGCTTTTTTTTTCCCTGGAAGTTTCTCCCTATGTCTTCCCATCTCCTCTCACCAACTCACCAAGGATACCAAAAAAGTCTGTGTTGCTCTGTCCTCTCAACGAACTTGTCTCACTTCTGCAAATGTTACTCATCATTAGGGTTTATAAAGAACAGATACAATCTGGAACAAAATTCATGTCCACTGCCACCATATGTGCAATCGCTTGACCTGTAGTGCAGTATGCATACAGTTTTCATTATTCATACATGACTGTGGAGCATATGCCAGTCTTGAGTTCCCATGAGAGCTTTCCATTACAGTATCTCTTTGTAAACAAGTAAACATAAACTCCGCATTCAAGCTATGTGATTACAGGAGCCTCTGTGGTACAAACATAACTTTAGCTCACCAAATCCTCACACTTCCAACTGCAATTGCCAGCATCACCAATCCCCGTCATTGCATGTGAATTGCTGGGTCTCAGGGTTTCTCAGTTACAGATTGCTTGCCTTATTGCCTTCCATATATTGTACTGTAGTCACATTATCTTTATTCCTGGATGGCACAAGAACTTTATTCATTCATTTGGCTGCCCAATTCTTTCTATTTCTTATTCTTAAGTGGTTCAGAACCATGAGTTGATATCCTCATGAAAGACCCATCTATGCTGACTGTTCTAAGGGGTAACTTGCAGCACATCACATAATTATGGTACAGTATATGCACGTAACAATAACAACTAATAGAATTTCTCTGATACAGTACCTGTACTGCAAATAACTGTTACTGGAAATGAAACATTGAGTTTACTGTCACATGGAAAGGATTTCATTACAATGTATGGAACTCTTAATACTACTTAAATCTTCAACTTACAAGTAATAAGGATACCGATCCTTACTGCTGTAATAACACGACCGGTATATCAGTGAGTTTATTTTGCAATGAAACCCTTTAGTACATAGTAAGAATACATATATCACAGATTCCACCCAGGGCCTCAGTGAGAAATGGTTCGAGTCCTTCCTTTCTCTTGACAGCCCAGACCTCAGGCAGAGTCCCATTACTAAGAGTACATTTCTTACCTAATGAGGAATTCCCAGGCACAACTCCCCAAGCACTGAAATTTCTACAAAAGGCAGAGTATAATGCAAATGAGGAAGAAAAAAAAATGAGAGAGTGAGTGAGCCTGCAAAGGTCATATGGCCCAATGGTAAGTTAGAATGAGGTGAAACTTGTTGGAAGTAATGAATAAGGAAACACAGCGTGCAAAGGGACCTCTGGCGATGACACTCTGCTGTCGTTTCTACAGTTCAGAAGGTGTGGTTGTGAAATGTTATCAGTAAGTCCTCCTCATAATATTATGCTACGTGACCAATTGAAAAGAAAACAGAACTGGAGAATAGCTATGGTCATATACCACAAAAGAATGATAAATAAAAAGAAAAGAAGGAAAAACAAGGCAAATGGGTGATAACTGGAGAGCTGAAACTGACTGACTCCACATAATTATTACCTATAGAAAATTGAGAAAAACCATGATGTTGGCAAACACTAATGCTTGATCAGCTGTGCCTCAGAAAGCCTTGTACAATACATTCTGAAGTGTACATAATTCCATGACTTGTGGAAGGAAGTAAGGAGCTGCCTTCCTATTCTAAACCTTAAATAAGTAATGCTAGGAAAGTAACACAAAATAGATTATATTATGAATTGTGGTGTAACAAACTAGAAAATGTCCAGGGCACCAGTTTATGTGCAAAGAAACACTCGGCACAAGCTCCTCCTCACACAAATGGGAGAACCAAAGGGACATGATTTTAGATGAAGTGAAGAAAACCTCTCACTGGCATATGAAATTAGTACTATATATCAATTAAACAGTTTTGTTGACATTTTTATTCTCTGTCCATCCACTGAAGGATGACTGTGCCTTCAAAACTGTCTGCCAATAATACTTTTCATCTACCAGTGGGTGCATTTGCTCCACCATGTAACCAGTCTCTTAGTACAACTGTTGAGTACCCATGCTTTTCGTACAGTACAATGTGTTGGGCACTCACCAGTCTTACCATCTTCTCCCTAAAGCATTGATGGCAAGGTATAAGCAAGCACAAAAGCCTCAACTTAACCCAACCCACTAATACATACATACCCCACCTACTTCATCCACTGGATTCACAATTCCCTAATCCAACTGATGATGTAGAGTATTTTTTTCTAGACATTATAATATACTGTACAGTACTTCATTTATAGCTTTCACACAAAGAATTTCCACACTGAGATTCTTTGCCAAAATAACTCTGAATGAACTATCCCTGAAACTGCGGGTGTAGTGGCTATTGGGAGTGGCTCGGGTACGAAGGGGAACCAAAACCCTAAAAAAATTTGTACTGCCCACATCACTGCAGGCAATGAGAAGAGAAAACAAAACAAATACAGAAAACTGAGCAAATGTGAATATCATTAGTACAGTATTATCAAAAGTTTTACAAGCAATATAGCAATATTCAAAGTACTGTATGCCATTACATATTACAGTACAACACATTACTTTAGGCTACATGAATGAATATATGTTTTTGAGATCCCTTATAATTATAAGCTTAAATCTGTAAGCAAGTAAAGTAGTTATGTGGAATTACTTATAGAGAGCATCTCAAGCCAAATAGATAAATCAACTTTGATGATCGTATCACATGAATATGGAAGCAACTCAACCACTACCACAAGCACACACACATATTTTCATCCAAAAAAAAAAATTACCTGTTTCTATGATAACTGTCTATTTGTCCGAAAATATGAGTTTCCTGTGCTAGTCCTCATCAAAATGTATTAATTTAACAGGGAAAGTTGGGGACAATAATTATAGTACATTATAGTACTCTTCTACAACTCACTATTTTGGATTTGAAGAAACTTTTGCACTTATCACACTACTATCCCTCTGCAATTAAACAAAGGTTCCATACTCAACTAACTCAGTACAGTACAGTGACAAACAAGTTTCAAGTGTTTTTCTGTAGCTAACACCAGGATATCCCCTATTTAACAACAAAATTGTCCTCATTCAATTTTTCTCCACAAATGCACACAATCATTGCAGTTTAGACTAAATAAAGGCAGGAAAGATGAAACTCAAGTCCCCGACAGCACTTATCAAATATATACCATGCTGTCGCATTTGTGATTCAGATAGTTTTGAAGACATTATTTGCAGCCTCTGATGTGTGAAGGTACAGTATACTGTACTGACATATCAGATATTTACTACAAATACTAGAGAGCTGTTTTCATGGTTTTGATGCCCCCCAATCTGACAAATATGTCATACACATTACTTTTGAGGAATTATGAAGACAGAAACAAAACTATTTTCCAATGATTATCAGTATTCTAACACATGTGCTGCATATAAAAAACTCAATGGTAAAGAATGGATCACCTTTTTCTTGTTGTGTTCATGCAATCAAGGATGAGATTTGCGCCCTAGAGTGTACAGTATCTGGAGTCAAAAGATGCTTCAAGAACAGTTGCAATACATATCAGGGAGGATTTATATGGGGGGAGGGGGGGGGGGGGAGGTGATCTTTATACACATATAATAATGACTGTATGGTGGTGCTGTCAGTGAATCCTAGTACAGTACGGTACATGTAAACAAACATTTCAATATTCCACAAGTCAATTTACAATAATGCATCATGTGTTTGCTTATGATAAAAGTTCCATGTAAGCTAAGGTCAGTATCCTACCAGCAAACATTTCCTTTATCTTCCATTCTTCATCTTTTTATTTATGCATCAAACTTACTCTATTTAGATATGCAGGAGTCCTCTAACCCTCTGAATACAGGTTGGGGTGACTGACATATTAGTCTGGCCAGATGACAAAGGAAATGTGCCACTGTGTTACCTACTATTTTTAATTACCACAAAATTTTGTTTCACAGACTTAGAACATAATTATAAAGAGGAGGCAGACAGATATCAAATAGTATCTTTAGAGGGATTATAGAAAGTGAAATGAGGGGAAAAAAATTAAATCAGGGCCACGTATTTGGTTAGCTGTCACTGTTTTTTGTCCCATTTTTCACATTGTTTCCCTGAAAATTATTAGTATTCTCAAAAGTAAAGCATATGCTGCTACTCTTCATGATGAATGTAAAATAAGCTTCAAGTGCAGAATATCTATAAAAAATATATATTACTACTATCCATTATAATAATAAAACTATGTACACATACATTAAAACATCTAGTGATATAAGTGAAGTGAATGGACTTGATTCAGTGCTGTGATTTCAGTAGATAATCACAGTACAGTACTTAACCTCATGTTATATTATCAGTACTTTAAGCAAATAGTTTACCAGCCCTAAATAATAATATAAACTTTATAATAGAGATACAGAACAGTTTCAGCAATGCTTAGGACCAAATCATAGCTGAAATGGGTTTTATGAGAAACATCACTGGCTGAACTAAAAATTAGGGTTGTATGCCAGTAACATCCTGGGCTAAGAGATTATGATGATAGGTAAAATGAATCCATAAACACTATACAAGTGAGGACTATATGGAACCATCAGACCATTTGTCATTGCTATGCCCAGGACTCTTCATACACACAACCCTGCAACTCTACACCAGGCAGAATTGTGTTTACATACAGTATTTCACACAGGCTATATGAGTACCACCCAAGCGTCCACATACTCATACTGAGTAGTCCCTCGATAAAACACAAATGTACAGTATTCAACACTTCTCACTTAATACAGGGCCATTCAATAACTAGTCCATTGGCTAAAGGACTATTATATAGATACCCAGTCAATGTGTATCCAGTGGTAAATATCAGTTCTTGCCCCATTACTTGCAGGCACCTTGTACACTCTTAAATTCGAGTCCATTACCACCAGAGGTCACTATAATCATATGGCTTACTTGTGGAGTTTTGCTTACTCCACACAAAAATTCACAGCTCTTGTGAGAACTCGAGACAGGCTTATACTCCACAGTCGTGAATGGATGACGATAAACTATAACCATACTACATGACAGGCCAAGAGACTACACAGACTTCTGGTGGCAGCAGTGTACAATATATAAATAACAGAGGTAAAATTATAACATCTCCATTACACAAGCTTACATTATGATGGGAGTTTAACATATGTTGAAGGAAGCTACAATTAACATTCACATTTCCCTTAAGTACAAAACTCTTTATCCCTATCCTCAACTCAACACATGATTATATTATCTATTGTGTATACTGTACTTTTGAACCTGGTAAAAACACATCAGTTCCTGTCCAGCCCAAGTCAAGACCTTAAATGTAAGCTTAAGTACAATTCTGTTTTGATAATCTGTAAAAAAGATAATATGTTTTGTAAATGCTTTGTGAAACATGCCTTTGCTTGAGATATTACATTTACTGAAAAAAGTGATGATACAGTTGAAGTAATTCTTTGAGATAAAAATATGTATGCACTTTAAATCAGCAATCTTTCATTACATCCATCAAAGTGGTATAAGTAGTACTGTAGTACTGTAGTATTTATCCAGCCCCATGTTACACCTATACCACTCTCAAATCTTCTTGACTAAGAAGTTGACATTTTCTTTAAAGTTAACATAAAGTACTGTATTGCATGTGTTGGAGCAGACTGGATAAATAATGCTATGTAGAAATATTAGGCATACAGTTGAACATCCCAAGTCCAAACATCTATTATCCCAAAATGCAATCTTCTAAATTCTTTACCTCTAATCAAAGCATCATTCCTAGGCACACACAAATGTATGAATACAAATCAAATATGGGAACATATACAACACTACTGATTTATATATTTCTTGATATAATTTCTTCTCAAAATTATTCACGCTTTTCCCAAATCCAAACATATTTTTCTCAGCCAAAACCAATTTGGATATGAAAAATTCAATGTGAAGGAGATTGTATTCCCCCTTCACTGTGACTGAAGAATTATAGGGTGTATATATGAATAATGAAGACTTACTTACTCCTGAGAATAACTTGCACAAAGATCAAAGTTGAAAAGCAAATATTATACAGTATACTAAAATCATATACAGTACATGACCAAAACTTAGTTACCTGTATTTGCCATTATTGTGTACGAAAATACTGACTATCTATATGATCTGGTAGTGTTTGCACCAAACTCTTAAATTATAGCTATTTACAAAAGTGTGGTTATACATAATAGTTATCTTTACAAACACAAGTGCATGTAAAAGTGGCATCTCTATTTTCTTCTTCAAACATAATTCTGCATCATTTCCTTTCCCGTCAACCTTCCAAGCAACTAAGAGTAAAACATACTGTACATAATTTAAAAAACAGAATTCATCATGTAAAAGTTGGGTAACCTCCTGGCATTGGTAAATGTGAATACTGAACACCAGCCTCCCTCTCAAGTCAGTACCTACACAAACCTTCCTTCATAAACACTGCATACAACGGCATTCATTTGATGATGCTGTACATACCCAGTTGTCCCCTGGAGCATCTTATGCACAATTTCTCACATCTTTGATATAAACAGCATATATTACACCATACAGAACGAGTCCCTGGGATCCTGCACACACACTTTCATGGTTTGTACAGATTATTTTTATTTTAGCATCGTCATCATTCCTTTTAACAGTGAATACAATAACCATTTGTGTAAGAAAAAATGCTGAATACCACTTACCCTCTCAAGTAATCCTGTACTATACTTAATTATGGTCTAGGTGAAAATGATGACCAGTACCATAGCTCCATATCAGGTCTATGAAGCCATCGTTCCAATCATTATTATCTTTACAGCAGTCTGGTTTAACCCTCAACTATAGGAAGCAACTAATTAGACTCTTTGCCATATTTGGTTTAAAAGGCTGTACCATGATCTCTGCCGTTGCCTTACTTCTGGCTCGGACTAAGGTTTGAAAAAGTAGCAAGTAGTTATTTTCTTTTTAAATCTGAAATAGAATTAGGTACTATTACAGTACATAGGTCTTTAAAAGTTTGCCAACAGATTTAATCAAGGCTAGGCAATGGCAGAAGTCATGGTGGCAGACTTCTGAACCACATTAGGTGAAGAGTTTAACTGAATTATATAACATTAGTCAGAGAGCAATATATAGCATATAGTTTAACATAAAAAGCAAAGTATAACCCTTTCACTATAACAGTTAAAGTATTCAGTATTTTATGTATATTATTCTGGCCAACACCTAATGATTTTCCTCATCACAGGAAATCCCCTTGTACTCGTATGTAATAATGGGCCGTATGTTAGAACATCCGTGGTGTATACAATGGTGTGGTACTGTACGACGGTTCTGTTGTTTGTCTATGGAGCCATTGTACCAGTACCACGTCATCGTATGCACCACGAATGTTCTTGAATATGGTCCAATGATTGTAGCACAAAGGAAACAGAAACACAGAGATCCAAGTTTTCATCTGCATTTTATTTGTTGCTTTGAATTACACACAAAACTTTGGAATCTAGTGTTTCCATTTCCTCTTGACTATGCTTACAGGGCCTGTGATGCTTTTGTGATAACTGGCTAGAAATTCCTTCACACAGAGTCTCAAAACTGTGTCCCTCAGTATAGATGCCATTGTTTGAAGGAATATCTAGTGTCCTATATTCTGACCAGACCACAGATCCCTTAAGATAGTCACCAGTACATAAAAGAACTTAAAAAAAATTTACCCCACCAAAGGATACAAGTAAGCATCTGTGTTTACCAGTGTAGTTGGTAAAAGACTTGCAAGGTACTCTACACTGCTACAATTCTATGTGCTGGTCATGATTGATAAAAGATTAAATTAAATCTAATACTGTACAATGTTTTTTTCTAAACCCTGATTAATATTTGGGGACATCATATACCATTTGGCTATCTGTCCATATGTATTATTATATTACCTGTCCAAGGACCTAATGAACAAATAGTCACAGGTACAGTGATGAGAATGACCAGTTTCAGTCACAATCTGGAGCCATCACACCAGTCATCATCAGTAGCCTACATCATAACTTATCATCCTTATGACCACAAGTTTAAACCACTGTATGCTATCTACCCAACTACTGATGAAGCCACTGCCATATGATACAAAGAGAATTGTATTTTCCGGTCTAATAATACTAAACCAATACAGAAAACCACATTCGAGGAAATCCATTGTAATTGAGAAGCCGAACCATATACAAAATAAAGTAATTGGTTGTAGACTGATGTCATTTCTTTCAAAAAACTTTTTGTTCTGATCACATTGATATTTGCCAAGCTACCATAATTATAACTAGTCATGTTTTGGTGTTTCATCCTGATCACACTTATTGTTGGCAAGCTACATAAGTACAGTATAACAAGCCATGTTTTGGTGGGAATGGGCTTTACACAGCATTACTTAGCACAATTTCTCAGACTGTCAAGAGGCCAGCACCAGCTATGGTATTACTGTACTGTAATGTGGAGCAAATTTCCAATCACTTCTAATGGTATGAAGAAGTACTTAAGTGTAAAAGCAGTGCAAATGAAAATAGTAGCAAGGAGTCACACAAATGGACAAGCTGACAAATAACAAAGGCTGCAAGAGATATGGTATGGAGATGGATATGTTGGTGGTTATCAGCAGAAACATCCTGAGGTGGTTTGGCTATATGACATGAATATACAGCAAGAGACTGATCAAAAAGATGTATGGGTATGAGAGTGATGTGGTGGCAGTTCATAAAGGAGGTGGAGAGATGGAGTTGAGAGGAGTATGGAGGGGAGGGATATGAGTTGGTAGATTACCAGGCAATTTGTTCACACTTATCAATTTGCGATTATGGCATCAGTAAAGAGATTAATAATTGATACCAGTAGATAGCACAGTTACATAAAATAGTATACAATATTACAACAAACTGATTCATGCTCTCCTTTGATGAAACCAAACTTTCTTGTGGCAACAGCTCCCTTGAAAATCATAGGTAAAAATACAAACAAAAGAAAAGTGGATTTACAGTTTACAATAATATGAACTTTTATACCAATCATGTCAAAACTTAAACAAACTCCCTAGACAACTTGTATTTCAATAACTGCTGGACTCAAGCAGTATGAGCTCTGTTTGTTCACCACTACCAATTTCGTGGTTTATCAATAGATTACTTTATATTCCTAATGTTTGCAAGAAAAGTTTTGGAGCATTAAAACTGATGTGATAGTTTGAGTGTACGAAAACTATTTTCTTGCAAACCTTTGAAATATACACTACCAGGCATACAGAAGACACTGAACTGGTACAGTACCAATAAATGTAGTACAGTATACCAGCGCAATAACTTTCAACATAAAATTAACATTTATGGAAACTGAAAGAATAGCTATACACAATTCCCATTCTAAAACAAATGGGACTTCACTATCAATTACTTTACCTACTGCCTCACTAAAGGTTTCCACATTTCCCAACTCATAAATAGGCAAAGTAATGATTGACAATTTAGTACAGAGATTGTGTGAGAAGCAATTTCCACCTGTTGCATGTCTCTCCAACTTATAAAAAAAGCTCAGGCAAAAGTGTATGTACAGTACATGAAAACATTATTGTGGAAGAGTAAAGTACTGTACCTAAGCATCCTCCTCCAAAATATGGTGTTTTAATTTATGTTTTGTTAGCTGTGTATCACATTCAAGGAGCAAACACCCTCCTTTAAGTTTTGAAATTAGTCTATTCAGATTTTACAATATTTAATTAAATTTTCCTTTAGCAAATTTTATCAATACTAAGTGGTAAATTTAAGCAACAAAAGGAAGGGAAGATGGTTGCAATATAGGGGCAATAAAAAATCTGTACAGTACTGTACTCACATCAACTTTCTCAACTCTCATTTGAGCCCACCCAGGATTGAAGTGGATATGAACCATGTTACTATTTTTTTGTAGATGATTCACTCTACCGGTTATAAGATAAAACTAAAATGAAGAACAAAGTACAAACAGGATATAATGCATTAACCCTATTTCATCCATACTGGAAGGGCTAGGAGTCATGGTTTCCTCCTGTATTATGTTATAATTGCTAAGAAAGTCTTTTAAGACAGCAATGCATAAATTGGCCTGGGTAACCCAAAGAGGATTCTGTGTCCTTCATCTCTCAAGGCAGGACTAAAAGCTCACATGTGACCTTACCAAAATGCATTTTTTAATGTAAATTTCATATCTCATTACCAGTACACATATTTTACAAGTTCATATCATTAGGCTACATATTGAACATTTACTTGCTGTATTAAAAAATGATTTTTGCTTCATATTCACCACATCAATTAATGCTATTCATTTATATTGTTAACAGACACATTTATTTTCTTCAATATACCTTTTCTGTCTAAAACCCTTCCATTTAAATTCTCTATATTTCATAAACACAATGTAATGCAAAAATTTTTGTTTAATCATTTTACTGTGATGATTTTGTTGCCACTCGGCTTCTAGCTTACTAACCTTTTATATCCGTATGATATTTTCAAATCCAACAGCACTCATCAGTTTCAGGTTCACCTCAAATCACATACAGTACTTATGAAAAAATAAATTAAATAAATTAATGAACTGTCACAGTAACCTATCATATAATCCACTGCATCCTTAGAAAGGAATATCACCATGAATACCTATGAAATATTTCATCACTTTTGTAACTTAAAGGTGGTGGTGCAATAAATACATTATTTCTTCCAAAATCATTACTGGCAGTGTGTATCATAAACTTTGGGTGCAACATTATCTGCTACAATGGTTTAATACAAACAAGGATATGGGCGACACTTTTCAGGATTCAGAGTTTAAGCATTCTAATAATGCATGTAAAGGTCAACAAAAGTTCTTCTGACAGATGACAATGGGGAACTGTGACACAGTCCTAATTAATTATCTTTTAGACTGAATACAATAATGTTTAATTAATTTATTAATACTGGAAGTGTTCAGGCATATTATTGACTGTAACTGTAAAAGATTTACACAAATTTTATGGATGGCTCACCTGCAGTATGTTGATTCAAGCCCTATTATTGTTTATTGATTTCATAAATTTTAGCAAGGAACAACAATTGTTCATTATATTAAACTAATCGTAATAAACAGCATTTAAAGTGTACTTCACTACTTTCTATTTTCTCTAAATAATTTCTTGGTGACTAAAATGTAGGACAATCACAACTTTTAAAGTTCTAAATGCTGTAACCTCTCAAAATCTCCATTGTCTAATATTCAGTAGGTAATGTTGTGGAGAATCAGTATTGGAATAATTCTCCCTTCCCTTACATTCTTCAACCTATTTCCCCCTTACAAGAGCCAGGTTAGTTCAGTAGCCTTAAAATTATTTACTGCAACTCCACATTTTCACTTACTGTCTTATTCCTCATCACTACTGGGGTCTGGGTCATATCTACCTTGGGTTACATTTTACAGTTTGTCTTCATGATTGTCCCAAACTTCACAAATAGCATTTTGTACTCTCTTTTTTTTAAGTTAACCTTAAGCTTATTGGTATAGAGGGGAGGTGGATGAATGGTTAGTGTTCTGGACTCGTAACCTATAGGTTGGGAGTTCGAATCCTCTCAGGTGAGGGGCTGAGAATATTTACTCTTCCAAATCGAGTTTCAGGCACTAACTATAAGGCCACCGAACGTCATAAAACATCCTCGCTGGTACCAAAACAGCTGCAGTATTTGGGAATTACCCTCACTTCCCTCCCTCTGTGGCCGAGTACCAGTTTGGAAGTCGTGACATGTGTATGTGAGTAGCAGTTGACCTGGACCACGGTAACAGGGTTGATGAAGCCTATGTCCAGTGTTGGAAAAAAAAAAAAAAAAAAAAAAAAACTCCCATAATAATTTTTTGCACCCCTTTTTCCCTTTTCCACAACCAAACTTTGGACCTAATTATTAAGCTAACCTACCCTATCACAAGACTACCCTAACTACTACAGCCAAGGCCACGTATGGGGGAGGGGGTATTGAATTCAAAAGAATTGCAATTGTTTTGCCTCCAAAATTATGGTATGTTTGACAAAGTCCACCCATTTTTGTAAGACTAAGGGTTATTTGGAAACTTTTGAGCATCATTGTGTTTGGTTCATGGATAATTTAATACCTGGTTATAATACAGTTGTTCACCTTTGTTGCTGCTTACATAAGGAATGTTGCCCTTTGTGTATGTCACACCCAATCTAGTGTTTGATGCCAGGGGTTGTAATTATATAGCTTTGCTAGACTTCTTCTCTAACTTTGAAGATTAATTTTGACAAAGAAATCATCAGAATGATTACTGGACATCTAAACATTCCTTTAAAAACATTTGAAAATCTATTTAATTTTCATGCACCACCACTTAAAAGACAAAATTATTTTTTCTAATCAAATATCATGTGACATTCAGAAGAAAATCATGAATAGTTAGTCACACCCACGACTTTAGAAGAAAAAAACAAAAAACAAATATACTACGGCATCACTTGACAAAATATCCTTTGAAACAGACCAAAATATATTTTCTAGCAGCTCTCAAAAACTAAACACCCTAATACACAACCCTGGATGGTGTGTTGAAGTCCCCCCCACCCGGCCCCGCTCCACAGCCACCGGGGGGAGGAGCGCTGGGGTCATCTGGGTCCGGGGGAGGTGGGGGTGGGAAGTGTGTGGTGCTGCGACCCGAGACGTTGATGCGGCCCTGCTCGCTCCGGTACAGCAGGTTGTCTGCCTCCACCGCCTCCTGCAGATCCAGACGTAGCCGAGAAAAGTCTTCCTCCAGCGGAACATCCGGCATCGAAGAGTCACTCAGCTGTCAGGGAGGGTGGGTAGCCAAGGTCAGGTCACAATATAGTATAGGTGAGGGAAAGTTGCTCAGCACTTTATGACCGCTGTGATAAACTTTTATGAAGCTGTACTTTGATTCACATTTAAATATACAAGATATGAAGATAAATATAAAGATACAATTTTAATATATAACATTATGACTGTGTATACAGATGAAGATACCAGTATTAGCACACATACTGTATTTTTCTGTTAAGGGAATTAAAACAGTTACCAGTTTACAAGACACTGAATGACATCAAACTGGCTTACCCTCTTATAGAAGAGCTGGTAAGCAGTGTCTCTGGTGAAGGTGCGAGTGAGGTTGGTGATGGCAGGGAAGGTGGTACTTGTTACCCGCTCATCATTGAAATTGTACCAACCAGCCTGTGCCCCGTATCTGTTGGAGGGTGTGAGAAAAATGAATCTTAGGGTAAGAGGGGAAAGAGAGATGGTATACTATTATACTGTATATTATACAATACAGTACTGTTGAAAAAGGAACACAAAATATTTCTGGCACCTTTACAGCTGGTTATGATTCATCAAATGAAGGAAGTAGAAATTGAGACATCTGGTGAGTGATCCTCCAGGTACAGTAGCTGTCTATCAAACTGAAGAGTAAGGAGGAAAAATATAGGGTACTATCAGTCTATCACAAACCAGTTTGGAAGTACCATAACATACAGAAGAGGTGAAGAGGAAAACTGATCTCCAAATTATTCTTTGTGCTCTAATACAGTTTCATGTCTTAACATTCAGAAAATAGTTAAGACCTCAGTTTTTCTTCTTGCCTTTCTTCTGGACCATTTCTAAACTGAAAGCACTAAATTACAAACCAAACTTTACATACTGTATCATACCTGTCTTTCTATTTACTGTAAACACTACAGAACTAGTAAAGGAGATAACTGGGATGTATGGATCAAACTGTCAGAAAAACTGTGTGTGTGTGTGTGTGTGTTACAGACATATTATACTTGCATGTATACTGTGTTGTTTATTCACTACTGGTAACTGAACTACTGTATCCAGAGAGAGCAACATTGGTCAGGTAATTAATGTGATTGAAGCTAAATTATATCAACATATGGCAATAGTCAGGCTATCACATCTCTGGATTTTGTCCAACATTCCAGACTGAGGTAGACAAACTGGGAGATTGTCATGGACATAATTATAATCATAGCAGTAGACAAAGTAGACTTTAGTAAATATATTTAGTGTCTGGTCATCTGAATCAGTTGGAATTGTTCAGGTACCGGTACTGGTATGTCATAAGCCAGAGTGTTTCTATCAACTGCCATAACAATTAACCTTAAAGGATGGAATGAAACAAGACAGGCACAGCTAATCAGCACAAACACTAGAAAATAAAAAAAACATAGCATAAAAAAACGAGAGCATATTACTAACTTTTCACGGACGCTGGGTTCAAGAACTGCCAAGGAGGAGTTTCGGGCATAGCAGTAGTAATGGCCGCTCTCAGAGGAAAACCCTGAATGTACTACAACGCCATACAGGGCATAACGAGCATATGTCACCTCTCCACCATTGTCCTCCTCCTCCTCCTCCTCCTCCACATTATCCTCTATCATTTCTTCTTCTTCTGTGGGCTCTAGAGATTTTTGGATGGAGGATGAGGAACTATGGAGCACTCGGGTGTTTGTCTCACTGGGATTTTTTGAGTCTGTGCCCAGTAAAGTCATATCACTTTTACTACCACAGCTGTGAGTCCTTGTTTGGAGGTCACTGTTACACTGGCGAGACTGTGACTTGCTCTCCGCCTTTGGTTCATTGCTACTATTATCCTCCCCAGTCACACTCCAGGGTGGTGTACTATTTAAGTTATTAAAGCTGTGTTGACTGTTGTACCACCCACCCACACCACCACCACTGCCCTCCCCTGGGGACCTGCGAGGCAGATCTAGCCTGCCTTTATCATTTTCACTACAGGTATGTGTTTCAGTATTATCACTAAAATTTCTGGGTTGCTCTGTACTATGGGTTCCCAAAGAGCTTAGTTCAATGCCAGAACTACTGGACTGTTTTCTAACATCAGAACCACCATTTTCCCCTAACCTACATGACACTTGACTACTGTTCAATGAGCTATGTCCACATGTTGGGTCTACTAAACTAGTACTGGCATTACCCAGCCCTTCCCCAGTTTCATCCCGGGATGAGTGTCTCACAGGTAACCAGAGCTCTTCTCCAAACTCAACATTGGTGAAGACCTTTTGACGGTGGGCACGGGCAGTGTCATAGGAGAACCTAAGTTGGGTGAGAATGAGGTGGTGAGGAGGCTCAAGAATTTGTATAGACCGCACTGCATCACACTTGCCCTGACAACGTTCACACTCATACTGATTTTCCCCCGTCAACCTCTCTGATGTTAAGTATCCCCTGATGAGATCCTCAATAGTTAGTTCTCCTGATGTTGCTTCCTCTCCCTGGTTACTCTGTCGTACAGCTCGGCTAGGATTTCTACGAGCAGCTTTGGGACCTGTTGTAGAGGAGTGAGGGTCCTGGAATGCCAGATGGATGTCAGTGAAGACATCTTTATGGATGGACTCTGTTTTGCACTGGAGGCACTTGATACAAGTGGCAAGTTTCCCCCCAAACACCTTGTGAACCAGACTCACAAAGTATTCATTATCCGGACACCACTCTGAATCTGTGACCTCTACTATGGTGAGGTCTGTGTGGCCCTCTCCCTGGAAGTTTTGGTGGTGGGGCAGGAGAGGGCTGCTAGGGTTGTTTGGGCTACTTATCTGTTCCTCAGCCAGATCCCCACTGATACCACTGTCAGAGCTGTTGTCCAGGTCTGGTGTCATGCTACCCTTGGGGGATTTGAGGGTGTGTCGCGGTGCTGTGTCTGGGGATGTGTTGTGCTTGCGTTTGCACAGTCCTGTTTTAGCCTCCATCCCATACTCAGTACTGAAGTCCCTTGTCCCTTTTGATGATAGACTTTCTCCTGAGACACCTGCATTCTCAGTCATATGTGTCTCAGCATCCATCATTTCCACATCCTTTGTGTCTTCACACACAGTTAACTTTTCCACAGTCCCACCAACACTGCTAACCTCCTCCTCCTCACTTCCTCCATCTACTCTCTCCATGGCCTCTCCTCTTCCCTCCAGGTAATCTTTAAGGTGTTCAGGATATCTTGTTCTACAGCCACTAACTTCCTCCTCCTCTTTTCCCATCATCTCACTATCACTCCTCAGCCTCCTAGCCAAGTCTTCATCTTCCTCCCCACCAACGACTCTTCCCCTGGGGGCGGCATCTGTGAGGTAGTCCTCGGAGTCGTATGGCTGTGGATGGATGTCAAACGGTGGAGGCTGGATGTCGGAAGAGGCAAGGCTGGCAGTCTCACTCTCAATAATAACCCGCTCTTGATACTCTGGTAAGGATTGGCCTGCTCCTTCTTCCTCATGTAGGGTGATCATCAGGTGTCTAGAAGGAAGGAAACATACACATTATATACTGTATAAGTGCAACAAAGAAATTTAAGTTTGTAGGGGTAGACAGCCCTCCCTGCCCACAGGGTTACAACTGTCATGCATCACAACTCACAGAAGTGCTTGGATTTCTCTTTCTATTCCTGACATTGATTGCTGGCAACATTTCTTAAAGTCTTCTACATTTGACTATCAGGATTGCCCAAGCTACATACTCAACAAAAATACATTTATATAAATAATAACCTAAAACAGCTGTATCTCCTACCTCTTCACATCTTACACATCACTACACAAAAACCTTTAACCCTATTAGATGGTGGACAAAAAAAAAATAATACATTGGAAGAAGTTCAGTTCACTTCTGTTATGTTTCATTCACCCTCTACTTTCCTATCCTTTCATTAATTTGTCTATGATTAACCATATGGGTATCAACAATTTGGTCTTTAAATATTTAACAAAACTCTATAAACAATGCATGGTACTGGCTTAAAATGGATTGTATGAGCACTTCTGTGCAGGAGGGATGATAATTTCCCACTCTCTATTTCAGATAATTCTACTTATTCTCTGTACACAAAAAATCCAGAAGAGTTTATCATCATCTCCAAGTGCTATATAAAAAAAAAACAATAATCTAAAGTACTATCAAACAGGATGATCACATACCAAGTGTAAATTCAACAAGACTTTCAGCAGCCTAATGGTGTAGTGAGGAATAAAATTAAGTGGTTATTCTCAACATATCCATTAATGCAGTATTCCTATAAAGGATAATAAATCCATTGATTTAGACCACTACTGGTCAAATATCCCTGCTGAGCTACATTACTGGAAGAAACACTGACCTTAGGTACTCTGAACAGTCCTGCTGCATGCCAGGCAAGAACCACGAAGGACGGGACTTGTCATGGAACTGTCTGGGTGCCACACAGGGTCGGTGGGTGAAGCAAAGCAGGGCAAACAGATGCTGCAATCTCACTAGTAACTGTTGGCTACTACGGGGTACTGCATGCAAGATACCATGCCGGAAGCTGTAACGACAAATGTTTAATCAGTTGCAGTCCCTGGCTTAAGACATTTTCATCATCTATACCCTATTTCCTTATTATTCAAGGGATGGGAAGGTCCAGGGACAGGGATATATAAATGAAATAAGAGATAAACAAAGAAAAAGATAGAATACCCAGTTAAATGGGTCACATTAACATGCCTTCCCCCTTTTCTAGCCCAAAATCTCAGCTACCCTCATAAGTTTTTATATCCACAATGAATGTTACATTGATATATTCCTATATACTGAAAGAAATGGCACCCAATTATAATCATCAGAAACATATAATGTGCAAACATAGACACTAGAGAATTAAACACACAAAATTCTTGACCACTGACTATACCACACAATTAACTCATACCTGTCTGTCATGAAGAGTGCCTGAATCACAGAATTCATATAGCATGTGTTTCCCAAGTTTCGAAGACCTGATTTCTGGCTTGGGTGACGCTGGTGGTACCCTCCCTCCATTCTACTGGCACCGACCCCTCCATCACTGGTTGATGTGCCCCTGTACTGCCCTGACATCCCACTAATACTCCGCTGGACATCCTCTGTGGGTGCCCAACGGTGCTCCTGGATCAGAGTTCGTATTTCATCCTCAGTGGGTGTGGGGTGCCTCTGGAAGTACAGCAGAGAAACAACATCAGCAACACCGACATTAAACACTAATACACTTCAGTATCTCACACTTGACCACATTATGAAGGAAAAAAATAACTTACATTACTACAAGTTGATGTAATGACCATCTCACCTGCAAGGCTTCCATGAGAGGTTGGTAAGCATCTGGATGTCCAGGATGAAGAGCCATCAGAGTGTGTGCAAGGGTAGACAGACGACACAATGTTTCCATAGAGGAGGTTGAGTCTTCTCTAGCCAGAACTTCTATCATCTCAATCATGCTATTTATCACCTGAGAAGAATCGCACAATTGAATACCAAAAACAAATTACTGTAGTAAACGGTATTACTGTAAGTTTCCAAACTGAAGAAAATGAATGGTATATTAATCTGGAGGCCAGTCTTCCACAGGCAGGGCACTAAAAAACACCTTTGTACTGGGGTAGTGACACCCCAGTACAAACTAAACAAACAATACTATACAAATAAATTTCTGAAACCGAAGATAAACATTCATGATCAATGCCCTTACATGGAAGCTTTCTAAAGATATGAGGTGCTATATACATTATTACTGTTTCTTGTAGAAAGCCACTGCCAGGGAGAGATATGGCATTACTAATGAAGAGACTAATTTAATAGCAAAAATTCAACTAGAAGGTCACTCAGTGGAGTGTATACTGTACCTTCACAAACACCAAATTAAGTCTTACAGACAAAGCCACCCACATTTCACTTTTCACTCTTATAACTGAAAACAAAAGTTTATCCATTCCTGACCTCGATCTACGATCTCGATCCACCAAAAGCAAATTACTTCTTTGTTTCACAACTTCCAATCATCCTGTGAAATTTTATCACAATTCATCCATAACTTGTTTAGCTACATTGGTAACCAAACAAACAATCAACTAATGGACAAACATCAGTGAAAACATAACATTCAGCAAACTCTGTCTGTAAAGGTAAAAATGAACACTGCAATTAATCATGATACACCATTAAATGGGGATATTTCTTTACCTTATGGAATGCAATGGGTGAATGTTGGAAAGACAGCAGCAGTGTGGACAAGACAGACATCACCCCATCCCGCACTACAGGAATACGGAGATTGATCAGCAGCTGAAAGGAAATGCCTCAACCTTGTAAACAAATTTTCACCTTTTCATGCAAAAAAAGATTACAGGTGTGCTATAGTTGTATATATTACGTTATTATCTGAATACGTGTGGATATAGTGTACAGTATATGGCCTCCCTGACCTACCTGTATCTCTGAATGATGGGGATTTACTTAATAACTATCTTTAATTAGTTTAATTATCCTATCCCATGCACCAACACTGTAATTGTTGTATTACCTCAATAAAAATTTCTCTCAGTCCATCTAACCCACCAGTACATAAATATTGCACAGTATACAGTTATATACTGTAATGCATATACACCTAAGTAAATAAATATAATTTTATTCACCTTGGGAACCCTGTCAAGTGTGACTCGAGCTGGAACAAGTGTTCTCCCTTTATAGTAGAGAAGGCGTGCCAAAGTGCGAACCCAGAGCTCAAGGGTGGGCTGAGCAGTAGGCCAAACCACCAGCCAGGCAGTAAGGCGGGTGAGTGTAGCCGTGATGGCTGAGTCAGATGGGCCAGGCGGGTAAGATAAGATACGCGGCGCCAGACCCTCCACCACCGCTGTCGGTACCAGGGACAACAGGTGGGCCATGGCTGGACACACCTCAGTACCTCCATCTTGAAACAGACATGCAATACCATGGCTAAAGTAGGGGTAAATTCAGTGGTTAATATGCAGCAGGTGTAACCCATATGATTAGTAAGGCCATGAGGGCTCTTAGAGTCTCCAGGGAAAAATTTGAAGGAGGCATTTGCCAACATATCCCAACCACACTTGGATCCAATACTGAGTAATCTAGAAAACCAAGAATACTGTACTAAAATTCACAAATACCAACAAAATCAGTGAAGATTTTTACATGGCATACATCTTGCATCCAAACAAAATATAATAGTTGCAAACTAAAGACAACAATAGATGGGTCAGATGCAAAATTAAAACCAAACTACTACCCTGGTAGTAATGGTCACAGAGTCACTTTGAGTGTTGACTGAAACATAGTGATAGCAGGGAAGTGTCAAGTGGAATTTTGAGATGTCATATATGACAATATTATTAATGTTTCAGAGCTGACCAGTATTGGAGATAATGTTGTACATAGTGTTGAGTGTTTCAAGGATGTCCTCCATCGCTAGACCATTCCAGAGAGTGTTGATTAGCCTCCCAATGCTCTCCATGTGTCCCAGTACCTGTGTCAAGAGACAGACCATTACATTACAGGATTACTAAGGACTACTGGGTATTTACATCTGTGGAGACATTCTAAATCACATATCAATATTTTTTGAGGATAAAGATTGCAAGACTGTAAAGTGTGTTAGCACTCTCAGGCTAATGACTAAGGAATTGGAACATCTAACTGTTGCTCAATGTCTGGTAAAAGTATATAGCTGTAGAGTGTGACAGGGTAGACTATGCTTTTTCTTGAATCTACTTGATATTTATAATTTCCCAGGTGGTACAAGAAATTGTAAATTATATGGCACATACCACACAATTCTATATAGGAAAACACCATTTCAGGAGTGGCTTTACTGACAATAATTAGCTTCTTAATGCCAAAGCAGCAGCGGGTAAACACATTACAAGATTTTTCCTCTTCCAATGATAGCACATAAAACTTGTCCCTTTGAGTTACAACTCAATAACTATACTGACCTCTGGTTTTGTTGGGGTTGGGAAGGTAGAAACACATTTCATGATACAAATGGTGAACTTGAGGCGTGTATTGGCTGGAGGTAGGAGGTTGGGGTACACTCTGTACAACTCAGCCAGGTGAGCCACAAACACTGAGCTGACCCTATGTTCACGCAGTTTGGTCACCAGCCCTTCTTGTAATACCTGGCATGGAATGTGGGGATTAAATATATAGAAGAGGCAGCAAACACAGCTTGGAGACTACAGGACAAGAATGACAACAGTAGCTTGAGGAGAGCATGGTTAGTTTGTGGAATACTGGATTGACTCATGAAGCCGAGGTTGTAAAGGGAAGTACGAGCAATTAACAAATATTTAGCAACCAGCCTTTCTTACGGGGAGTGAGGGGAACAAGCAAGAAACATCAAGTAAACAAAATAAGGTAGGACCTTCAGTGTTTTCATGAGCTAATATGTTTAAGAAAGAGTATATTGCAGGGGATATTTGGAACTGTCAAATTTGAATTTTGTACTCCACTCTTTGGCTTTTATTGAAGTAGAGTTCCCCTACTTAAGATGTCATAAGGAGGGCACAAACTTTCATTAACCTAACCCAAACTATGATAAACATAAGTATGTACTGTAATAAAGAGATAACCTAACCTACAAAGAATTCAAACAAACAATGCTTCAACATTCAACAACTGACCGGCACTAGGAAAGCCATTATTGTGTGTTCCTCAGTCACATGGTCTAGGATATCTCTGAGCCATGCTACCAGAAGGACGGGGTTGGTGTTACGGTGGGCGAGGAGTTCTGACACCTTCTCCGCCGTCAGGTACTTGCGCAGCACGCTCTTGTACCGCTCCGCCCATATTCCAAAGGCATAGGTGGCCAAGGAACCCTCGGTGGGTGAGGTGGTGGCCAGGGAGAGGCATGTGTCAAAGATGGCCACCACCTCCTTGTCCTGGGGAGGGGGCAGGGTGGAGGTGGTGGAGACGGATGACTGCACCACTTTCAACAGCAGCACCTTCTTGTTGTTCTCCGTTATGTTGGCCAGGTGGATAATGTTGTACACCACTTTGTCCATCTTGGCTGACAGAAAGATGCACGATATTAGTACTGTACAATATAATCCTGTTACAGTCTTGGTTGAAATGTAGAAAAATTAACATATAAACAGGAATTCATTAAATTTTAACTGATTTGGGAGCATTACCTTTGATAAAGTAACTCTCTACAAAATATGCAAATTGTCAACATTATTATGGTACTTTCTTCCAAGTTTCCAAGAGATAGGATTACCGAACCTTCCTTGAATTTGCCATGGGGAAGGTGCAAATTTTTTTTAGGCAACTGTACATTCCTACATCTCAACAAACCAAGCAAATCTGTAAACACATTCTTTAACATAAAAACTGTAATTTGTTTATATAAAACACTAATGTTATGATGAAAATCATGCAAAAGGTACAGCCCACATTACATGTGTTACATAACTTTTTCTGATTCTGTTAGGTTACCAGTAGCCTATGTCAGTGGTGACATCCACCTTGTGCTACTTGGGGAGGCTGAGTCAATGGAAATTTTGCTAAAGGGAAGGTTGATTCAGTGAGGAGGATAAGTCAACAAAGAGAGTTTCAATGGGGGTGTCAGTGAGGATAGAACTAACTAATAGGAGATTGGCACTAGTGGTCATATACTGTATTATGAATCTATCTTAAAACACAGATAGAAGGCAGTGAAAAAGTTGGAAGAGTGGGCTTTGTCTTGCAGTCAGCTTGAGTGAAGTATATCTGGTGGTTGACATAATACCAATCACCAACACAAACAAGAACAATAAACTCTTATTATTATTATTATTTATCTTTACCTGCCCATTTTAACCGTGGACGTATGACTGGCCTTAGAGGAATCATAGCCAATCTTGTACACAAACCTAATGCATGCAAATGTGCATCCCAATGAAGGGCCTACACCTAACTGTCACAAAGGAAACCAAACAAAGGGACCACAAGAGAGATTAGCCAGCCAACTGCACAGGACAGCCACCAAGACACTACTGAGAAGGTACGACATCAAATGTGTTGTTGATACACACATAAACACACACACACACACACACACATGTGAATGCTGGCGCCAGAATGTGGACCCTTGACACTCACATACAAAGTACTGGCTGCCTTCCAACATCCACCCCCCAACAGTTTGTTACCACATTAAACACACACATGTACACATGCACACAACACACACACACACACAAATGAACCCATGCCATTTGTCAACATATGCCATACATACCCAACTACAACTCAAGTGTTACATAATTATGTCCACCCCCCTCTCTTTCTCTCTCTCACTCACACACACACAAAACCAGAGACTTTATATACATCTGAAATAATCCCTTGATGTCCTTGCATCACGAAACATTTATACACTGCAAAATCTTATCATTATGCACCAAAAGAAACATACTGAGAAACTGCAGCACATAAAAATCAAAGGTACAAATTTATCCAAGACAAGGGAGGACATAAAAAGTGTGTACCTATAGAGCAAGAAGCAGGTGCCAAGATTTACTAGCCAAAAGATACGAACTCTAGCAAACACTTCTTGACCTCTTCCCTGCTCAGGTCAGCCTCAAAATTAAACTGTAAAAGTAGGAGATGCTGAAGTTTATTTCTTGCTTATGCACAACCGACGCAAAAGTAATCGAGCACCCACAACAACAAATACAGTATCTTACCGATATTTCTCCATTCCTACACTACTTCTTATTTCATGAACTATAATTACACAATTTATTCATTTTGCTTGTGCTTTGTCCTGTTTTGTCCTTTGTCTTGTGCCCAGTGAGATGCGGTTCATAAAACAAATAAGAATAATAACAAATAAGAATTACAAGAGTTCCATAAAATCAGAAATGGTACAGTACTAAATATTGCACTGTACAGCCTACTTTTTTAACAAGTCTTATAGAACATACTGTCCTAAACACCATTTGAGGAGCAGTCTTTATTGATGAAGATTAGCTATTATTTCTTCAAGCAACAAACCTGTAAGGATTTTATCTCCTACTGCACTTCATAGGTTGATTATATTATAAACAAGTAGTCCATGGATTTTACTTTATACAAATTTTTGTATGAAAATTTTACAATTACAGACCAGGTTAGTAGCTGTATGAATTAAGTAAATGTCATGTTCACAAACAAATAGTTGATGTATAGTAGGCAATGTATTACAAAGTTAACTTAGGCTACAGTCACTGTAACAATTATCGTATTCAATAACTTACTGATACCATGAAATATTGTCTGTTTTCCAACTGTCAACTGGTCGAGCTGAATATTATGACTTGTTCAAAAGGACTCATGAGTCATTATATTAAAATACTATTGGCCGTATGGTAAATATGGAAGAGATGAGAGCTTCTGGGGGGAGATTCTGGGTATCAGGGGTTTTCGTCTAACCTAAACAGACCTAACCTAACCTAATCAAGACCACAGTATCCTTCAGTCCTAACCTGGGTATCCTTCACACTAAGGGATCCTTTGGTCCTAACCTGGTCTTGCGGAGGTGAAGTAGTGCTAACTAAATTTGGAAATAGTAAGAAAAGAATTTGACCATGATTACATACCTATACATAAACAGAGTATATAAAAATCAAGCAGATGAGGTGATGAAAATAAGGTAGGTCAAATGCGGTCATCTCTTCCATATTTTCCGACCATATTGACGGTATTATTGATCATATGTGTAACAAAATTATTAAAATTTACTGCATGGCTGCTCTCTAGTACGGTTTTTCTACTGACATTACTCACTAATTTATATCTTTATAAGACTATTATTCATCTATTTCCCTAGGAAATGCTCCACTTCCAAGATTGGGCATATTGGAAATGAGAAATAGCCTGGCCTTACCTAACCTAACCTGGAATACAGCAGACTACCGGGACCTAACTGGATCAAACTACCAGGACCAAACTGGGGCCAACTACAGGGACCTAACCTGGACTGAACCGGAACAAACTACCAAGACCTAACTGGGGGGTTGGGGATGGGCATACTGTATGTTGGAAATGGAGTATTTGTGGAGGAGAAGTGTCTTACAAAAGGTAAGAACAAGGTCCAAATAGTGGGTAATAACCATACAACATACTACAAAACGGCAATAAAGTAACTAAATACCAACAAAATTAATTAAATGGATATGAATAAGACCACTCAATGATACTTATATTGACAAGTAAGTGAAATAGCCAATATTCTGAGTTTATATTATTTCTCTGGTCCGGGCAGAGCTCTCGTAAACACATATTCAAATTCTTCACTATACAAACACCACAAAGGGCCGTATGCAAGAACATTCATGGTGTATACGACAGCGTGGTACCGGTACGACGGCTCTGTTGTTTGTCTATGGAGCCTTGTAGTGGTACCACACCATCGTATGCACCACAAACATTCTTGAATATGGCCCAATAATTTATCCAGCAACTCCACATTAACAGACAACCAAAAAAACAACCAAAAATTACACACACACACACACACACACGGGATGCTCATTCTACTGGTGCGTCTCTGTACGTTGTGCGTAGAGAACATAAAATAGACCAACCAAAGAGAAAGGATCCAACTTACCTCATTCACCTGGAAATGGTCCTAAGAAAAAACCTATCTTATCCTCCGTACCCTCCCCCCCCCCCCCCAAACTAAACCAGGAAGAAACACACACATGTTCTTAGTGGTCCCTGTGGTCCTTCCCTGTGGTGAGTGTGTGTCCCTGTGATCCTTCCCGGTGGTAGTGGCATGTGTGTCCCTAGTGGTCCCTGTGATCTTTCCCAGTGGTGGTGTGTGTTTGTCCCTGGCCTCACCCCAGCCTAACAACACTCCATAATTAATGACTTTCTGAACTTTATGCCTAATTATACAAGGTTACAATCCTCACTTTACACCTAATTATACAAGATGAAATAGAGCATATTGTAAGATGAAAATTGTGAAAAAGGCAATTTTAAGAAATTTTTGGACTCTGAAAAAATACGACACCCACTACACTTATAAGAGGTAATTAATTATATAACGCATTTGCGAGGCAAATGGTATATAGAAAAGTTGTTTGTAATAGTGAAATATAAACACTGGTAACAGTAAAAATTTTGAAATCGAGTTGTGGCAACTTGTAAAAATAATCCCCTAATTATACAGGGTTACAATCCTCACTTTTAACCTAATTACACAAGGTTACAATCATCACTTTTTACCTAATTACACAAGGTTACAATCATCACTTTACACCTAATTACACAAGGTTACAATCCTCACTTTTTACGTAATTACACAAGGTTACAATCCTCACTTTACACCTAATTATACAAGGTTACAATCATCACTTTTAAACTAATTACACAAGGTTACGATCATCACTTTTTATACCCTTTTTATCTATACTTACTGCTGCTATATAGTTAGGTGAACAGGGACATAGAGATGGATGGAGGAGGCTGGCAATTCCACTTTCTCGGGAATCGAACCCGGGATCGTTCACTTACTAGACGAGCATGATTAACTAACTATTACACCATTACCACCCATTACTACCACCACCACCACACCCCATTAACACTCCTAAATTAATTAATGGGACAGTGCAATCTTGGTAAAATAATATGGAGTAACCACCGATTCCTCCAAGCTATTCCAGGCAACAACAGGATACCATTATTTACGTCCATTTGGTCCTGTTTCCTGGCATATTTTGGAGGAATTAAGGTGATCCGATGTACCATAAATGTACCAACCCCCTTAATTCACCTCAAAACACCCTTAAATCAACTCAAAACACCATAATTAAGCTCATTTCTCAGCAGGTTGGTCCACCACTCACTGACCCAATAATTTCACTACTTGTAAACAAAGAGGAATGGAGTTGGATCCTATATTTTGGATCTGAGAGAATCGGATCCTAAGTTATAAGGGATTGGATTCTTTTTTTGGAGTTCTGAAGTTGGATCCTATACTCGAGTTTTATCCTATATTCCGGTGTCTAAAAAAATGGGATCCCACTCTATAGTAATTAATAAGGGGTTTTATTCTGTTCAAAAGGGATTCGATTCTTTTATACCCTCTCTTCCTGCTACTATAGATATTCTGACCTCACTGACCTCGCTCTCACTCTCTCTCTAGCTCTCTCACTCTCTCTCTCCCTCCACCACCTGTATAGTTAATGTTCATCTATGGGAAATGTTTTATCCCCAAATGGAGAAATATAAAGCAAATGCACTTCACAATGTTCTAAAAGACATGATCTCGTATTAATTTTATGCTACTTATGTCCTCATCTCGCTCTTCTGTTACCACCTGCTGCTGTACAGTTAATTAATTATAGTTCTCTTCTACTTACTACTTGCCTCAGAAACATCTCCATAATTATATACTGTATCTAGTTCTATTATGCTACTGAAGGGATATAATACCTAATCTCTTACATCGTCCACAGACTATTTCTTTTATTAAACAGACTATCATCATAATAATATCCCAAAGATTTTACTGGGTCGTTCATCAGTTTGTGTTTAGTCTGCCATATTTCCTCGTTTTTTTTTTATGTTGTTTTGAGTTGCAACAAATATACGCATATATGTAGGTTACACCTGTCGTTTATTTTCTTATATATTTTTAACCTTTTATTTCTTAAGCAGTTTCCAGTATCATACTCTGTGTATTTTATCTAGCAGTAGGCAAACGTTGACAATAGAAATTTTTTTACCTTCTAGCCTTACCTATTATTCATTACACTATATCCCCTATAAATATATCCGCATCTGTAGTGAATCATATTATAGGCCTACTGTACGTACGAAGCCGAAAAGACGATATAACACAAGATTACAATTGAGTTTTGAAGACTCGCTGTGGCTGGAATACATTATGAATACATAATAATGTTAGGTTACATCTTGAGTATAGTACAGTAGCTAGCTTTCCACTGACCCATGATGATTGCTTTAATTATGCAAGACAATAATATTATATGGTAAATATTGAATGAATTACCGTTATTGGGTACGGTCTTTCTACCTTCATTAATTACCCACTTATTTAGACCATTCTAAGACTATTTTCTTCTATGGCATTTTCTCCGCAAATGCCCCATTTCCAAGATAGGGCATATTCAAATGGGGCATTTTGAAATTAGCCTGACCTTACCTGTCCTGACCTAACCTAACCTAGACCGCATCAGACTACCGGGACCTAACTTGGGCAGATTACCGGGACCTAACCTGGGCAAACTACCGGGAAATAACCGTTGAAAAGTACAGAAAATGACCGGGCCAAAGTACTGGGACCTAGCCGGATCTGGCAACACTGCTACAAAACTGTAATTCTTTCAATAAATACCTATTATATCATGGTTTCAGAGCCCAGCAGGTTGCTGAGGTCATAACATTCCATCATGGAGTTCCAGATATCCTTCATGGAAAAGATTGATTAACCATAATATCAGTTACGAAAGGAGGAAACAATTATACTTGCACTCAATAGCACCAAAGTATAATAAGATTAATATCCACGTAGGAGGTATTGCCTGTAAACTTGTGAACAATACTGAAAGGGTTTGGGCGCCCCTTTGGACCCCAGCCGCTTGCGGCTTCCCTGTCCGTTCCTCATTTCTTTGTATATCCCTCGACCCTTTGGTGCTTGCCACTTGCTGGCCCACATCTCTGTCACCTCCCTCGCTATACCGTACGTTCCTTACCTCAATAAGTTATTGAAGGGAAGCAAAAAGACAGTGCCAAACCTGAAAGATCATCTGCCATAGACAGAGAGGATTTTAATTTTATAATGAAGCACCCTGGAAGACCCTATAGGACGAAGGAGGTGATAGAGATGCAGGACAGTAAGAACGAAGGAGATAAAAAGAAGGGGCAGTTAAGGAATGGAAAGGAGGTTGCTTGCATCCAAAGGGCACCAAAGCCCCTAAAGTATTGTCCATAGGGACTGAACTTGCACTATGCAATTTAGTTATAGCGACACTGAAGTCCATTCTACTTATAGAGTAGACTGATATTGAAAATGCTGATTTTTTTTTTTTTTTTTTGCATGAGATTGTTTGAATATGAGATTACCTCCTCATCTATCATTAAGTTTCTGCCGTGCTAAGCTGGAATGATATAAAACACTACTCCCGTTGAGGCCAAGAATTGAACCCACGCATCTTTGGTTTATGACCCTGAATATCAAAGAGCTTGCCACTGATCCATGATAATTGCTTGAGAAATCTGTCATGGTTCAAAGAAGTAAGATTTTTGTAATATAACAACATAACTTTGATCCATATCTCTGTACACAACAGTGCAGTAATTATGCACATATGATTATTTACCATTGCCTTTCTCTCGGCTTAATGTTGTCTCTATGTTAATTTACTGTAAATGGTAGAAAGGGATTAACAACACTTGGTGGAAAATATGTATATATTGTATATAATAATGTGTATAATCTCACACAAAACCAGATGATAAAGAAAAATTACAACTCTATCCTTCCCAGGTTAGTGTGTGGTCAACTCAATATACAGTACTACTGTACATAATGAATCTCTCTCCCAGTATGGAAGGAATAATGAAACCCACTTCCTGAGTTAGAAACTATCTTTTAATTCTCTGGTACAGTTTACATGAGAAGTGAGGGCTTCCACACACTCTTTGACAGTCACTAACATTTTAAAAATTCATTGTATGAATTTCCCTAAACTTTATAAATGACAATCTTGAGATCACAATGTTAAACCACTTTGCTTTGTACACAGTACATTAAAAACACTTTTAGTGATTCTGTTCAACTGCATAAATCTATCTTCATAAAAATTAAAAACATTTCATATAAGCTTCAGTACACTTGACAGTCAACAGAGTATGCATGAAGCCTTGCTAGACTTTGGTCTCTGAAGAAAACGTGAGGCGGCATCAGTTACAAATAAAAAAAATTCTTAACCATAGATAGGAACACAGCTTGAATGAGGATATACATAAAAAGAAGCACTAAAAAGTTTCATATATATATAATATGTATATAAACTTATTGGTAGAAAAAAAAAAAAAGCTTCAACACATGAATGAGGGTGTCTTCTGGGACCAAAGTCGCTACAAAGAGCCGGGGTCTGAGGTCGGGGGGAACTGCGGTGGTTTGTGGTTTGTGGTGGTGGTGGTGGTGACTACTTGGGTATGGATGGAGGGAGGAAGGGAAAGAGGGAGGAGATAAGAGCCAGGGAGTGGGGAGGAGAGGAGGATTTAAAGCTTGGACAATGATGTGCTGGGGAGACTCTAGTGAGGTGGTGTTGGTGGTTATGGTGGTGGTGGTGGTGGTGGTGGTGGTGGTGGTGGTGGTGGTGTGGAAGGAGGGAGCGAGACCAGTAAGATAAATAAAAGGACATATTTTTCTTCTGTACACAGCTATGTACACAAAAAAAATTGAAAAAAAAAATCACAAGGCTGACTGGCATACAGGATATATTACAATAAACCTATAAATAAATGCAATAATTCGTCTAGACAGTGAATCTTCTGTAAGCCAAGCCAGCCTCAATTATATCACACTGCATTCACAACTGCACTCACATTAACGGCTTGTAATGGGGAGTCGCATCCACCTGGACTACAACCCTGGGCCTCTATTGTTACTTCGTATACGGACAGAACCAAAATCAAAATTATTTATATCTTCTACTTCAGCCTCACAAAACCTGGGAAATTACAATTTTGGTTGGATATGTGCTGCTCACATGGGACACAAACATAGAGGTCCGAGCGTTTGTCTTTGGGCTGTATGCACGGAAAGTCATGGGCCAGGTGATATTGATGACGGGTAAAACGGCTCTGTAGACATTACATAGAGCCATTTAACTGGCCACTGTCGTCACCTACCCCACAACCTTTAGTGTATCAAGCCCCATCTTTCAAGGCAATTATTGGGGACAAATTTTTGGAATAAAAACGATAATTAGGATTCCATGTTTCCATTTCCCATGAGTTACAATCAGTTATAAAAATCTGCCACAGTTCTATCATGGTCGTCATACAGTCACTCTAGTTTGGGGGATTTTAAATGTAACAATACATCTATCTGCCCTAAAATGAACACTTAGATGTAATCCACCTGCCCTAGCTATTAATGATCTAGTCTGGTGGCTGATATGCATGAACCAAATTATATTTTGTTTATCTACTTACTGCTTAATTACTCAGAGGTCAGTCAGGAGGGAATATCACAAGTAAAAAGAAAGAAAAAAAAAAAAGAGATGAAAGCAACACTTTAGGAAAAGCATGTATTGACAAAGTTTTGCTATTACTTCTTCATGTCAGATCAAAGGTCCCTGACTTCAAGAAGCACTGGCAAATCATTAGAAAATAGGGGTCTTCCTCAATGGTGCTTTCATTTACATTCTGTCTAGATAATATTATTACACTTCAACTAAATAAGAAATACTGTAGAATTGACCTTTCCCAAATAAGTGAGACAGTCTGCATTTGCTAATATTTACCACCAGCTACAAGTTAGTTGGTTAGTCCCTGTCCCGTGGTACATAAGCAAGATGAGAGGTAAGGGCAGTAGTCCATCCATGGCCCCCCGGGTAGCTATGTACCTGTGTGCGCTCCCTACTTGGAAATTACACACGCAAAAAACTGCATGATGATAATATATATCTGCCTACGCCCTACTCAGATCTGCATAGTCGAGTTGTCAATGGTGCAGTGGTGCCGCTGTATGAACTTTCTGTCCTCTTTGTGGCAGTGTGCAATGATCTCATCAATCCATCTATTCATATATTTCTGAATTAAAGAACCTCATTTTATAATACAGGAATTTTTTGTGCGATTTGGTTCATATTAAATTAAATCTTTCTCTCTCTGTTTCATAAGAGCACTTCAGACTGTTGAACAATATGAGTTCCATAAACCAAGATCATCTATTTTCGTATGCAGTCGGCAAACCTGTGTGTGTGTATAATTGCATCATGTTGATATAAAAAATAACATCTCGCATGTGCTAGAGACTATCTAATCTTACGTGTTTCTGTATACTAACAAGAATTTCCTACATATAAGCAGAAGAAATACAGTGATACATTATTATTAGTATCATGAGGCGTATACAGGTGTTTGACAGGATCTAAAAAGTCGATGAAAACACCATTTGATGAGAAGCCTTCATTGAGAATGTTTCACCACTGCTGCTTCTTTAGGCCAGAGGCAGCAGTGTGACCATTAACAAAAGCTCCTCCTCACATGGTGGCATTTTCGTCTACATTCTGTCGCTATATTACATTTGAGGATCTGGAAACTTTGAACTTGACAACAACACTGAGACACGGAGGTCAGAGTGATCCCACAACGGCTCCACCACAGAGGTAACTGGGCTAAAAATTCACTCAACCCGACAAACGCTATCTCAAAGTGACACGAGCCAGCCGTTCCGCTTGTTATTTATTTTTACGAGTCTTTCTATTTACATGCGGTTGTGTGTGAGGGAGGGAGAAGGGAGGGAGGGGTGGCAGGGATAACGGGGAGGGGGAATGGGGAGGAGATAAGGGGGTAGGAACCTACGGTGATAAACATGCTTCTTGTGTCTCAATTCCTAAAACTGAGGACAACCAACATGGACTAAAATATTTGCAATTTCCTAATGAAGACAACATTATGCACATTGTCATTTTGATGTCATGATTATTGATTTGCTTTACATATATATTTATTATTATTTTGTAATTAATTGACACTACTGTGGACACCATTGCATAGCCACAATTATTTATTTTTTATCCTACAAAAAACTTGCTGACCTATCTACTTCATCTTGAGGGGGAGGGAAGGAGAAACTGTCATGGTAGTCAAGCTAAACATGTAAAAGGACTTGCTGCCTCTTCACTACATATTTTTGGGGAAGGTTAGGAGGAAATATACGTTGTTGTTGTTCTTGAGTAAAGAAGGGGGATATTCCTCTTCAAATAAAAATTTGTAGTCTTTCTCTGAACTCTGTTTTACAATTTGTTCCTGTTCCTGGTGTGCTTATTCCAGGATATGTCAAACAGAACTCCAATGTTTTTCAGTGAAATGGTCATTGGGACAAATCTTCATCATGGAAGCAGCAACCTTCTTTTTTTATTCATGTTTTTTTTTTTCTTCACCACCCAAAACGCCCCTCACTCAAACGGACACATTTCCACTCAGTGATACACAACACTTCCTGATGAGAGGAATCAATTTGTGTGTACATGTGCGTGTGTGTGTATGTGTCTGTTCGTGCGATTGTCACGCCATGTGTCCCACTGTGCAAAAAATTTCACTTCATGAACTATGCTGTGTGCTGTACCTCTTTCATAATCACAGCATGGCTATAGTTTCTTTAATTTGCCTCCATAAATCACCAATCCTCATATCCATTTTTTTTTGTAATTTTCTATCCATATCACCATTTATTTCTTACAAACGAAGACTGTGAAGAGCAAACACTACAAAGTTTCCTAAGGTAAAACACCTTTGGGTATCACAGTTCTTCCAAAATCTCCAAACCAAAAAAAAAAAAAAATTAAACAAACAAATTGGAGTAAGACACAAACACTGGTGCCCACTCGAGTGTCATTTACCACAGTCACAAACACAGAAAGAAAATATTATCCAAGCACCTGAATTTCCTGCTTTTCATCTGAGACGAAAACACAATGAAGCACCTCAACCTTTCTTCACCCCCGTCGTCTCCAGTGTCACACAGACAAACAAATTTCAATAAACACGCGAGCACCTTTTTTGTTTTGTTTTTGTATGTGTCTGTTGCCAGACCCCCCTCCTAGGACTTCACCCCAGCACCTCTCTCCATATATATATATATATATTTTTTGTTTATCACTTTCATTTTGTCCTGGCATCAAGGCTTTGTCTGCTAGCAGTCCTGCATCTCATGTACATATACTTTCCTTGTGCCAAAATTCATCCCAGCACCTCAGCACTTTTGGAAAAATGTTCTAGCAAACTTTTAACCATTCAGAAATATATCTTCACTGGCCAATATTTTCTACTCGAACAGTGCCAGGATGTCGTCAGTGTCAGGTGCAGCTGAGAGCCCAGCGCCAGCAGGAGTGTTGCCAGCACCCTGGCCCTGAGAGGAGGCGCCGGAGGAGGGTGGAGTGTTGTAGTCGGGTTGCTCCAGGTAAGACAACAACTCCAGAGGGTCCATTGGGTCCACACCACTGTTAAACACCTGTAGAAAGAACAAGTCAGGGTCATGTTCCTCACACTTCACTTAGGTTACTACAGTAGTAATGTTGTACCTCTCAAAATGGAATGTCTTTAGCCTAAAAAAAAAATGAAGTACTGTTATATAATTATCACCTACATCTCCAAAAATATGGTTATGGCCATATACCAGTAAACCATCTCAGCTGATGGGATTATATATTACAGGTGAGGGTAACTATCTTAGCAAATGATTATTTATCAAACTTGGGCCTACTTTTCCATACTTCCCTAACTATGACCAGTTCTCTCCTCCAATCATATCAGTTTTAAGAGGCTCCACTGTAGAACAAAAATGGCTTCTAATAAACAAACGGTGACACTAGGCTTGTTTTCCATTATTTTAAACATGAACAAATGTTATGCAGATAGGTTTAGAGCAGGTTTATGATAATCAACGTTAAAGAATGGTTAGTAACTTGCAGATTTCTCTGCATAACTGCAAATTAACTTTCTAGTGTGATGTCTGATCTCATATGTAATAACGTAATGCATAGTGATCTAAAATAACTGAAGAAAAACCCCTTCATCCAAAGGGTAAAATCATATTACCCTTTCCTTTTATCGGTAAGGTTCAGTAAGGACTCAGTTTGTTGTATTGAAATCACAATTATTTCCAAGCAAATAAAATTAATAGATCAATTCTGGGTCTACATGGCGACACAAACACATATCACACACACCCAAATATTTATAAAAAAAATATATGTATACTGTATATATATATATATATATATATATATATATATATATATATATATATATATATATATATATATATATATATATATATAATAATAATAATAATAATAATAACAGCAATAACAATAACACTAGGCTATAGTAACAGTAATAAAAATAATAAAAATAAAAAAAATAAAATTATGATTACTACTACTACTACTACTAATAATAATAAAAATAATGATGAAAATAATATAAAAATAATAATGAAAATAAAAATAATAATGAAAATAAAAATAATAATAATTATAATTAATAACAATAATAATAAACAATAATAATAATACTGTAATCATCAATATTTTTAATACTATTAACATTACATTTATCATTATTATTAGTACAGTATTATTATAATTTGCATTACTATTATTATTATGGCAACAACAAAAACTTACACTGACATCGAGACTATCCTGTCCAGAGCCGTCGCCATCGAGTGGGTCGAAGCTGAGGGTGGGCAGGTCGTTCATCTCATTGCAGGTGTTAGTGTGGGGATCCGGTACGGGGGTAGTGGTGACCGGGGTGGTACTGGTGTTGTTACTGGTGCACGTCCCTGTTTGTGACAAAAATGCTAATTAGGTGGTGACAGTGCTTGATATACAGTATAAATTCAGATCCTAGATGTAATGCTAATAAATATTGGTTTCCACCATTTCAATTACACTCAATCCCTCATTGACGATCGACAAATGTTTTCCCGTGTTTCTTTTATTCGTTGTTATGCAGATTAAGTGATTTACTGGGTGTGTGTTAAATAAATAGTGTTATTAATCAAGAGCTAACTGTAGTCCTATTGTACTTGATTGTTAGGTTTCATTACTCTTATTTTTTTTCACAAATAAAAACTTAATATATGGTATAATAAATAATTACTAATCAGTTTATGATTTTCTTAATCAAATTTAATGGCTAAACAAACTCATGATTATTCAAATTGTATTCAAATTACATACAACACACAAACTGCACTAAAATTTATAATGTTAGGTTTTCAGTAGTATTGTACCTTTGCTTCATCTATGGTGTCTGTTCAAGAGACATAGGGTGGTATTATTAAACTTCTTCGATGAAAAGGCTCTCCATCGCTAAATTCGCATTGCAAAACAATAGGAACTTAGCGACGAAGAGAACTATACCAATAAAATGTATTTAAAAAATACCACCCAAAAAATGGTGCTGGTTGAACTTACCTGCTGAGGGCACACTGGGGGGACCTCCCACCCCTCCTGGAGTGTGTGGGGTGTGAGGGGTGTGTGGGGTGTGGGGTGTGTGGGGCAGACCTGGCACACTGCTTATGCTCCCCTGGAAAAATAAAGATATTTTGTGGTTTGTTGTTTTCCGTAATAAATCCAGACACAGCCTATATTTTTTTTGACAACTCCTGCTTATCATATAGAATACATACTGTACATAGCATTGTAAGCAATTGGTTTTAAAAATATTTAAATGTAGAATCATTGTCATTTCTCTATGTAACTTAAGTACAGTGAGATGCAATATCTGTAACAACTTTCTAGTGATGTGTTTTCTAACCTGTGTGGTGGATGAGGTGAGTGTGGTGACGGTGGAGGTGGGTGCGGTGGTGGTGGAGGAGGCAGAGATGGAGGACGATGATACTGGCAAGGAGCTTGGGGAGGTAGTAGAGGAGACAGAGGCCGCCGTGGATGCAGCAGAGGAGGCGGAGGTGGAGGAGGCAGCAGCAGTAACGGAGGGAGTGGTGGATGCAATGGCAGTTGTGGAGGTGGTGGTGGGTGGAGGGGGACCCATGTGAGGTACCAACTGATCCTTCACCGTCTTCTCAATGGCACCCAGAGGATCCATCTTGTTCACTGATTCACTAAGCTGGGAGAGTGGGCCACCTCCACCCGGCCCACTGTTTCGCCCACTGTAGTCTCCAACTCCTGGTGAGGTCAGGTCAAATTGTGACGAGGACCGAGACAGGCCAGCCCCTCCTCCATTACCAGACCCCATGTTCATCATGTTCATCATCGACCCATTGTTGATGCCTGGAATTACAAGAAAACATTTGGGAATTAATACAAAAGAATAATGCCTGCAAAAACAACCTGTATTGCTTCATAATTATTTCAGTAAAATAAATCATATACCTGTACTTTTAAAACCATTATTAATGTAATGTGAAAAATCCTGGAACTTACTATTCATGTCGGGTGGAACATAAGGACTCATGGACTGTCCCATGTCGATGCTGCTCATGGTGGGTAGGGTCATACTGCCAGGGGACATGGCTTTGTTCCATCGTTTCATACACCCGTCTCCACTGCCTCCATCCTCATCCTTCACCCCGCTGCCCGTCGCCCCGCTCCCTGGACCGGATGCTCGCCAAGAGGCCGAAGAGTCCATAGTGACTTCCTCCACTGAGGACGATGCCAGTGTGGTGATGATGCCCCAAATGTATTGATCTACCTCCAGACCCTCCAGGTAGGCTTGTTTACTGAATGAAGATGAAAAACAGGAATTAATTAGTTTTACATTACAAAGACGATATACTTATATCAATAAATTTTCTCAGAAATGAATTACTGTATATTGTTTTTGGTAAAGATGTAATACAGTAACAAAAACAAAATAAGATACATCAATATCCCCTGAAGAGAAGAACCACCTTTATATCAGTACAAGTTATGGAAAATGAATATAGAGGATTTGATTCAAGTTATTTTACAACTCTGCCTCAGCAGAAGAGGAAGCCTCAGAACTCACTTGCAGACAGGACAGCGCCAGGACCCTCGTTCGCAGTTCATCTGTAGATAGGACTCGAGGTCAAAACACTGAATATGTTTGCAGTCGTGGCCACGGGCAGGAAGAGTGATACGCTTGAAGGTGATGGGACACTTAAGGGAGATTTTGATGGCCGTTTGCTCCACCCCATCCCCCTCACCAGCCCCACCCAGCGCCCCCGTCGAGGAGGCCGCCACGGAGTTGAAGTTCCGCTTGATCTTGGTGACGCAGTGCTCGGCCGGCAGCATCCTCTTACGTAACAGACCCTGCAGCACCGACCGTACACTCGGTCTGTGTACCAGCTGGAGTACAAACAGGTGCGACTGTCGGCAAAGAGGGAAAGGTGCATTATTATATGAATAGTACTGAATTTACCTAAAGTAAAATCAATCATAATGCTTCCCAAGCAGTTATGAATAACACAAATAAAAAATTATGCAATACCAAGCAAGTGAGATAAGGGAAACTTACAATAATATGTAATCATTGATATGGACAAATATTAAATTGCACTATGCATGACAAATAGTACTGTAGCGCCAATAAATTTTCATCAATCAGTATGGATTTTCTTTGTTATAACAATTTTACTGGGGAATTTCCTGTGATATTAAGATCATTTATTGTTTGTCCCATCTTAGCTTTTGGGAAGTAGTGTGCGTAGAATAAATAAATTAGCACATATTGCTTATAGGAATTAACATAAAATATCAAAATACACTCACACAGCAGCAGGCAGTGACGGTGATCTGTATGGTGTTGCGGCCGGGCTGGCAGACTGCCTTGATGTAGAGTGGCTTGTGTGAGGTCTTTTGTTCACCTCGGTCAATGCTGAGGGGTGTGGCATTGACCGACACCTGCACACTAGCTGGCCAGTTGGTGTTCATCTGACGGTCCTCATGGTGGAAACATTTCAACTGCAGCTCCAGGTCAGATCTGAGGAAGGTTGAGAAAACATCAGTATGGAATGAAATTTAATGTACTGTATGGTATAGTATAAAATATCCATAAGGATAGGGATCATACTCGTACTTGTATCATATTTACCAATAAACTCATTTTAAAACATATACCATCTAGCACATTTGGCTAGTACTGTAATAGGATTTCATCATTTCACTGAAAATATTTACATCATACATGGTAGAGTAATACTGAATACAAAAGAGCTCCACATATACAGTGGAAGTTACTACTGGCTGTACAAACAAACCAAAATAATCATTAACCTTAAGTCCCGCACTGACCTGAACATGAGAGTCTGGTATACGGTGGGCTTGAGATGGAAGACGTGGTTGGACACTGCCAGGTTGTGCTCCAGTCTGAACGGCTGCAACACGATACCGTCACGTACTGGGAACGTCAGTCGCAGTTCATCATCCTCTGTGGGGCAAAACAAAGTGAGTTAATTGGAAGCCGTGGGATGCAATAGTAAATACAATCTGCAAATGGGATACATGTGATGAAAGTTAGATTGTATTTTGTATGCTAAGTCATCTTGTATCTAGAGTGCCTACAAATATTATTGTTGATCATTCATACAATACCTAATCATATCATATTAAAATGCCATGTATCCTCTACTTATTTGTACAGTATGCAATAATGTGATAATAATAAGGTATTGCATTCAAACTATAGTATCATGATCCAATCAGTAACTTTCCATCAGTATTAAGATAGTGAACTGTTTTGCACACTTTGGAAGGCCACTGATTTCTTCAAACTATGCTTCAAAAGAAATACAGTACCCCATTCAAATACTGGTGTAGTCTGTTTATGATATAGTGTGGAAAAACCAGTAGTCTTCCAAGACACCCAAAAGAAATTACCATCTTAATACTGCACAGAGGAAAACTGAATAGCACACATACTTCCCAAGGTTGAAACTTAAAAAAAATATATATATATCAAAATATGTTTGGGTAAAAGAGATAAGACTTAATGGGAGATTCTCTTGTTGGCAAATTGGAATGCTAGTGATTCCACTAAACTAAACCATGAAACAAATTACCTCAATGTTATAAAAAGGGATCTGTTTCATGGCAGAGTTTGGAAGAATAAGCAACCTTTCAATTCACCAACAAATGAATCTCCCCTTAATGGTGTGCCAGAGGAGAGAAACCCAGTTATTTTTTGTTTCCAAGTGAAAATATCAATCACCGAGATGGTCATACCCAAATCCAAACAAAAACCCGCGACCCAAACTTACTCTGCAGAATGAGCGGCTTCAGTTCCGAGAGGTCTGGCTTCACGTCCTGCTGGTTGGCATAAGGTGGGCTCATGTAGGGGGTGAGGGGAGGGGTGGGGTTGCCTGGGATGGGTGAATGCTGGTAGTTACCCCCTCCTGACACCGGCGCACCTCCTCCCCCACCACTGCCTCCTCCTCCTCCTCCACCTCCTCCACCCATGCTCCTGTGGAAAAGAGAAAGAGTATAAATACAGTAATACTACAGTACATTACATAGAAATAGTTTTCTCAAATGTTGTAAATAATTCAAATATATTACAGGTATATGCAAATCATGTATAATCTATGGAACTACACCTGTAACTTAAGTACACATTATTTTCTACAGTATGTAATTTTCACGTAATATCTACAAGCGTTGTACATAATAGAGAATCCTGACTCACCTGGACATATTACTCATTCCGGTGTTCATGGTGGTGGCTGCGGTGCTGTTCATCGACATGCCGCTGCTCATGCTGCTCATTCCACTGTTCATACTGTTCATTCCACTGTTCATACTGCTCATTCCACTGTTCATACTGCTCATTCCACTGTTCATACTGCTCATTCCTGTGTTCATTTGGCCCATTCCTGTGTTCATGTTGCCCATTCCAGAGGTCATGTTGCCCATTCCGCTCATCCCGGTGTTCATGTTGGTCATTCCGCTCATGCTGGTGTTCATGTTGGCCATCCCGGTGTTCATGGTCATGCTGCTGTTCATGGCGGCCGAGGGGGGAAGGCCGGCCGGGTTCATGTTCATCGACATCTGTGGTCCACCCATTCCACCCATTGTACCTGGACCACCCATTCCACCAGGGCCTCCCATTCCACCTGGACCTCCCATTCCACCTGGTCCAGCCATACTCCCAGGGCCACCCATTCCTCCAGGTCCACCCATTCCTCCCGGTCCACCCATGCCCCCAGGCCCGCCCATTCCTCCCATACCCATGCCAGCCATCCCACCCATACCCATGTCAGAGTACTGGAGGCCACCGTACTGCTGGGAGTAGAACTGGGCCTGGTTGTAAGGTGGGCCACAGTGGGGACCAGAGCTACGCATGCTCGGCCTCATCCCTTGGCTGGGTGGGAACTGTGAAGGCAGGGGTTGTTGGACAGGGTACCCTCCTCCTCCACATATACCTCGCATTCCCATCTGTGGTCATGAGAATCAGGTGTTAGAGGCAATTTCAACTATGTTAAATGTTTTCAAGTAAAACTATAATTTTCAGGAATATTGTACAGTAATAAGAGGTGCTATTGATTAGTGAAAGAATCGTAAATTTTCTGGGACTGCAATGATAGTTACGTGGACACTACTACAAATTCAACACATAACACAAAACAAATTACCTAACTTATACAAAGACAATTAAGTTCCTGAATCATTCTTTTGCTATGCAGTATCTTAACCGCTTTGATGGTTATGCATGGGAGTTCACATATAATGTTTCTATACAGATATGCAGTGCAATAAATCAGTAACATAATAATTATATACTATCAAAGAGCATATTATGTACTAAAGATGAAGAGACTACAATATTATGCACACCTGTGGGTTCATCTGAGCCATCTGCCCCATGGGTGGCTGAGAGAACTGTCCCTGGGCTGCCACTTGTGCCCGTTTCTGTGCCATGAACATTGCAGGGTTGGGGTAGGGTCCCGCCCGACCACCTCCTGCTCCGGCTCCACCAGCAGCCATACTCCTCTGGTACATCATCTGTTGCTGCTGTAACACACCACACAATGATCAAACACTTGGACAAATTATAATACAATTTGTAAGCACCACATGAAGTACAAGTACTACACAATAACCTAAACAATTATAACACCACACATAAACCAGTATATCATAAAATGTACTATAATATGTTAAAATAAGTGTAGTAGGTCACAACGTGTGACAGCAAAGAGAACCATTTTTTTTAATATAACACAGGAAAGTAATACTTAACACTCACAAGACCGGTATTGATCTGGACACTCACCTGCATGTTAACACACTTGCCCATGGCAGGTCCACCCATGGCACTCATATTGTTCATGGGCATGTTGCTCATCATGCCCGCTCCCGCCCCTGCCCCTGCTCCAGCCACCGCCCCGCCACCCCCACCGCCACCCATGTTGCTGATCATATTGTTCATCATGTTGCTCATGCCGTTCATGGGGTTCATGTTGGGTGTGGGGGGGCGTTGCATGGAGGGGTAGCCGGGACCAGGGCCAGAGTAACCACCAGCACCCAAATTACTCATCTGTGGGAGACAAATCAAAGACACGTTAGACATACAGAAATACCATTTGACAATTTAAGAAGGATAAGATGACATAAAGTGAGAAACACAGAAAATAAACTCTTCAGATTGAGCCCATGCCATAGGTCTGGGTTTTTCGAGGAAATCTGATGATGCTCACTGTTCTTCAAGTACTGTATCTTGGCTACACCACACATCAAGAAAATAACCCCTTTATCGTCGTCACTAGGCCATATTCCAAGGTGCTGTTAGTAACAGCAAAACCATAGCTGTTCTGTCTGACGTGTATAAATAAGGTGTCGTAATCTTATAGGGTAGAAAATTAGCAACCAACACCTTTAAGGTCTACACTCTCTAACTAGTATAACATAATTGAAGATCCCGACATCTAGAATATAATAATACAATAATCTCTGGGACTATTTTAGTGAGTCGCGACACAACCTGAAGTCGCAAATGGGTATAAAATAAGAACACGATAATGATATCATCATCAACCGTGAGTACTGTACATACTGTAGATTGTCTGAACATTTCTGAGTGAGCGTCGGGAAGGGTGTTATGAAACTCTACGGTACCACCCCGCCACATTTCACTACCCAATAATTCCTGTAGTAAGTTCATTCTCCTTCTCTTCTCAATTGCGTTCTAGCCTCAAATTTACTATTATACTATTGCCTTTTCTTCTCTCTTTTTCTCTATTTTCTTTAACGCTATCTACTTATTTTTCCGCTCTACACATAATAATGAGTTGTCTTATTCTCTTTCAAATATATACTGTTGCAGATTATAGTCTGCTTTCTCATCCTCAACATATTCATGGGATAAGGAAGTGAAAGAATGCATGGAGAGAGAGAGAGAGAGAGAGAGAGAGAGAGAGAGAGAGAGAGAGAGAGAGAGAGAGAGAGAGAGAGAGAGAGAGAGAGAGACAGAGACAGAGACAGAGAGAGAGAGAGAGAGAGAGAGAGAGAGATTTAAGGGACTTCCCGGACCACACCCGTACGAACAAAACACAAAGACACAAGCTGAAGGTCTACAGTAATAATATTAACTCTCTCCCTTCCTCTCTCTCTTTCTCCCTGTTTCATTGGGTCCCTGTTATCTCTC
>JAWQEG010001975.1:0-14718 GCA_033782935.1 Petrolisthes cinctipes | reverse complement strand
CTCCTCCATCACCATCACCATTGCCAAGTTCTTCCTCTCCTCCACCTACTCCACCTTCACATATCCACTTCTTCCTTCCACCTCTCCTAGTCACCACCACCACCACCACCACCACATCACCATCACTACCACCACCACCATATTCCTACTTCCTACCAGCATATCTTCAAGACACTACCCCTTTTCTACCACTACCACCACCACATTCCCTACTTTATACCAACGAATCTTCAAGACACTACCCCTTTTCTACCACCACCACCACCACCACCACCACTACCACAACCACCACTACCACCACCACCACTACCTCCCTACTTCAATCAACACAACTTCAGGTCATGAACTACTCCTTCCTTACCACCAACATCATCACCTTCCACTTGTTATCTCATCCTCTTGTCGTTACTCAAATTGTATATTGCCATTGTTGTCCTTCCAATACCTTATCCTTAAAGCAATACTCCTCCTCCACCAACACACTCCCACTTCATCCCACACCTTCACCTCAAGTTGCTACTCTATCCTGCTCAAGTTGCTACTCTATTTCTATCACCACCACTATCATTACCTCCTCCTCCACCAACACACTCCCACTTCATCCCAAACCTTCACCCTCAAGTTGCTACTCTATCTTCATCACCTCCTCCTCCACCAACACACTCCCACTTCATCCTAAACCTTCTCTCTCAAGTTGCTACTCAATCCCGCTCGAATTGCTATATGTATACTCTATCTCCTGATATCACCACCACTATCACCTCCCTCCACCAACAACCAACCATCATCTTTATCCCTACACAATGGCGTATTATGGCAGGGAAAGCTTTCTGTTTGGTCGACAAGTACTGCAGATCAAACCAAGTCTGAATCTAATTGTTGACATTTTATTTGATATTAGGTTTAGCGAGCATGTGGGATTTTCGATAACCAACACTATGGCACATTATGAGTGTAAATTTATATGTTTCTGATATATTATGACAAGTGACCTCTACCCAATGTTTCCCTAAGTGAGCAATTACTGTATCTGAGTGTGAATCATCTCTAATACACCTGCACACACACACACACACACTTCCATCCACTAGTTCACTACACCTGTACACTTTTGCCTCCACATCTGGACACACACTCTTCCTTCAACCACACCTGCATCACAAACACTCTTCTCTCCACCACACCTATAACACAAACACTCTTCCCTCCACCACACCTACACATACACACTCTTCCCTCCACTAATCCACCTACCACATGCACCTACATACACACACACACAACACACACACACACACATATATACAAGGACCAGTCTTAAGAGAAGTTGCTGCACAGACCGACCAACAGACCGACCCGTTAGTGAATGATTGAGTGAAAGTGAATGTCACGAGTGAACGCTTCCGAGGTGGACCAGCAGCATCGGGATTTCCAACAAACACAGCATACTGACTGTAGTTTCCGTGTTCTCACTCTAACCTACTTCAGTTTGAGATATCCTTACTTTTTTATAATAATTTTTTTTTATTTTTTTACTTTTTTACTTTTTTTTGATAGTTTAATTTAGGAACCCTGTGAGCGTGTGTGAGTCTTGGTGGCTTCTGATTCCTCCTGACTATGCCACGAAAACAAGCTCCTTCAATATATTAGATGGTGTTTCGTGTCAATGTTTGAAGGACTCACGAACCTCCAATTTTCTGACTACATCACGGGGTCCCTTAATTAACGCGTGAGCCAATAGGGAATTCAATGTAACTATATGAGCGACGCTACTTTTCCTCAGCTCAACAAATATATATATACTGTCCATAACGGTAAAGTGTTAATAAAGTGGCAGAAACAATATAAGTAGGGTCTTCATTCAACTATTCCATCACGGAGATACACTTTATTTATTATTTTACTAGGTACACTCGCGATCCAAAATATGTATCCAGGCTTGCTTCGAATAGCCTGATCGAGTATTTAGCAAGCTCAAGCAAATATTAACATAATTAACCCTCCAAACACAAGTGATTTCTCCTCAGTTATAAAAAAAAAAAAAAAAAAATCGTCAGAAGTTAATCATAATAAATATACAGTAACTCAGAAGACAACAAACACGCTGAGGAAAAAAAGTTTATGGAGACACTTTTTTTAGTTATGCTTTGGAATTTTTAAGGGTGAAGTTCAGTGGTGGTAAATCTGGAGCAACTGACTGATTCCTCCAAACTATCTATATATTCCTTCCAAGCAACAGGACACATACCATTTTTATTTTTGTTCATCTTGAAAATTTTTGGAGGAATCAAGACACTCTATGGAACCAAAAGTAGACTATCACCTTAATTAATAAAATATGAGAGTCAATCAGAACACAAAAACGAATACAATATCGAATAATGACACTGGCGATCAAAGAGTTAATGAAAGGGGTGCGGGGGTAGGAGACAGGCTTTGGGGGGTGGGTGCGGGAGTAGGGGGACAGGCTTGGGGTGGGGTTTAGGGGGGTGCGGGAATAGGAGACAGGCTTCTAATACCCACCCCAAGCCTGTCCCCCTATTCCCGCACCCCCCAAACCCCCCCCTACTCCCGCACCCCCTTAAGGAGGTAATAAATACACTTTTGGTATATTGGAGTGTCTTAATTCCTCTAAAGTACGCCAGGAAACAGGACCAATGAATAAATATAGTGAATGGTGCCTTGTTGTTGCCTGGAGTAGTTTGGAGGAATCATTTGCTCCAGATTTACCAACAACAAAACTGTACTATGCTGGATTCCTCTACATGGGAGGGGAAATTATTCTTTTGCATGTGAATTTTTTTTTTTTTTTTTTTCATCTATTTAATCTGCTCTCATTCCTCTCATCTCCTCTTCTCTCCTACCTCTCCTCTGTTCTATCCTCTCCCACCTCTCCTCTTTCCTGTCCTCTCCTTTCATTTCATCTTCTCTCCTACTTCTCCTCTGTTCTATCCTCTCCCACCTCTCCTCTGTTCTATCCTCTCCCACCTCTCCTCTGTTCTCTTCTCTCCCACCTCTCCTCTGTTCTATCCTCTCCCACCTCTCCTCTGTTCTATCCTCTCCCACCTCTCCTCTGTTCTATTCTCTCCCACCTCTCCTCTGTTCTATCCTCTCCCACCTCTCCTCTGTTCTATCCTCTCCCACCTCTCCTCTGTTCTATTCTCTCCCACCTCTCCTCTGTTCTATCCTCTCCCACCTCTCCTCTGTTCTATTCTCTCCTACCTCTCCTCTGTTCTCTCCTCTCCTACCTCTCCTCTGTTCTATCCTCTCCTCTCCTCTGTTCTATCCTCTCCTCTCTTCTTTCCTAGCCTCGGGTTCTCTAAACAAAAATATTGAATGATGATGGGACAGACAATTTTGGCAGTAAGTTAATTATTCCATCGGGTTTGACTGGAAACACATCCGTCCTTCAGTCAGTCAGCATTGTAGCCATCTGTAAGGACCTTGTTTACTGTCTATCTATACCACTGAACACGGTTGGGTTGTAGTGACTCGACTTTAGAAGTAAAAATAAAATAAAAATGTGAAAGGAAATAGACGATAAGGAGGTAAAATGAAAGAAAAAAAAAACAAATCAGCGATGAGAGAGAGAGAGAGAGAGAGAGAGAGAGAGAGAGAGAGAGAGAGAGAGAGAGAGAGAGAGAGAGAGAGAGAGAGTTACAAGGAGTTACAAGGAAAAGAAGTACCCTAGGGGACCTTACGATCCATACCAAGAGGGTACCTGTGGGTTTAGTTGCGCAAGTAGGCGACCGTCCTCGAATGTGTCATGTGAAACCATCAAGAAACACTCGCACAACGGCTTAAACACCTAGACGGTGGTTTAAGGCTTTGTCTAATCTGGACTTGAACTGATCCACAGAGTTGCTGTTGACCACATCAGCAGGAAGCGCGTTCCAAGTACCGCAGATGCTGTATGTAAAGAACTTACCACACAGATCACGGTTGTATCGCTTCAGTTCAAGTTTGTAGCCATGATTCCTGGTTGTGCCCTCACTGAGTTGGAAAATGTCCCTGTAGTCTACATTGTCAAAGCCTCGTAGTATTTTAAACACTTCGATAAGCTGACCACGCAGTCTCCGGGTTTCCAAAGAGAACAGATCGAGTTCTACCAACCGCTCTTTATAGCTCTTGTGTCTAAGAGAGGGTATAAGTTTGGTTGCCCTGGCTTGCACTCGTTCCAATCTAGCGATATCCTTTCGGTAAGAAGGACTCCAAAACTGGACTGCATACTCCAGGTGCGGTCGGACAAGGGAATTGTACAGACAAAGTACTATCTCCTTGTTCCGGTATCCAAACTGTCGCTTTATGTACCCTAACATCCTTTGGGCTTTCTTCTCAGCCTCAATACACTGCTTTGAGAACTTGAGGTCACTGGTGATAGTTACACCCAAGTCTTTCTCAGTATCAGTGCTTACGAGAGCATTGCCCTTAAGGTTATACTCTGTTCGGGGGTTTCTGTGGCCTATATGCATAACTTTGCATTTGTTCACGTTAAATGGCATTTGCCACGTGTCAGACCACTCCCCGATCTTCCTAAGATCTTCTTGTAAGCGGGTAGTATTTCCTTCTTTCGCGACATTCATACCAAGCTTAGTATCATCGGCGAATTTGGAAATCTTGGCAACCATGTCACCATCCACGTCATTAACATAGATGATAAACAGTAGTGGTCCCAGAACAGAACCTTGGGGAACACCGCTAGTAACGGGCACCCACTCTGAAGCCTGTCCATTCACTACCACCCGCTGCCGTCTGTCACTTAGCCATTTCTCTATCCAATTTGCCACATTTCCGTCTATGCCCAGTGCACGCACTTTCCGAAGGAGGCGGCGGTGGGGTACCTTATCAAAGGCTTTCTGAAAGTCTAAGTAGACAACATCGACCGCTTTATCCCGATCATGCTCACTGAAAACAAAATGGAAGAATTCCACCAGATTTGTGAGGCATGACCGGTGCTGCCGGAACCCATGCTGGGAACCCCTCAGTAGCAAATTTGATTCTAAGTGTGCTGTTATTTTGTCCACCATGATGCTCTCCATGAGTTTACAGACTATCGAGGTTAAACTGATGGGTCTGTAGTTTGACGGTTGGCTAGCATCTCCCTTCTTGAAGATAGGAGTCACCTCTGCCTCACGCCAGTCTCTAGGAACGCATCCAGTCTGGATTACCCTGTTGAAGACCATGCACAGGTGCCGTGATACTTCACCATGCACTTCTTTCAACACTCTAGGTAAGAACCCATCCGGACCGGGGGACTTGTTTGCTTTTAATTCGATTATTTTTCTCTCGATTTCTTCTTGGGTGAAGACCATTGACTCCAACTTCTCACTGAAGGAGTCCAAAGGTTCGGGAATGGGACCACTCTCCTCAGAGAACACTGAAGAGAAATACTCATTTAAGAGGTTAGCATTTTCTGCATCAGAGTGCATCAATGCTCCATCCTCATTCACCAAGGGACCGATCCTGCGTCGGATTGGTTTACGGCCATTCACATAACTGAAAAACTCCTTGGGGTTCTCTTTGCAGAGTCTAGCCACACGGACCTCCTCAGCACGCTTAGCCGCCCTTATTTTGGACTTCACGTTTCGATTCAGTCTTCTATGACCGTCAAAGTCCCCAGATGCCTTCGCTCGACGATACGCAGTTCTCCTCTCCCTTAGTAGGTTACGGATTTCCCGATTAAACCACTTAGGTTGAATGAACTTCTGACCTGTTCCCTTCAGAGGAATAAAGCGCGACTGAAGTTCCATGAAGGAAGACAAGAATGACCTCCACAGATCATCAGCACTCTCTCCCTCTTCTAGTTCCATTTCAGCAACGCTTTCACGAAGACCTGCAAAGTCCGCTCTCCCCATGTCTAATTTTCTATGCACCGGGGTCACGGACTCCATATTAGGGACTTTAACTGAAAATCTTATAAGCTTGTGGTCGCTTCCACCTATTTCTTCGTTTACAGAGAGGTCTTGAATGATGTCATCCTCTGAGGTGAGGACCAAGTCGAGTATGTTAGCACCTCTTGTTGGCTCCCTTACCCATTGAGTGAGGAATTCGTCATTTACAAACTCCAAGAGTGGTGTGTTCTCGGCAGAGGGCTCTCTGGTTTCCCAGTCAACATGTGTGTTGAAGTCCCCCATAAGGATGCACACCCTGCCGTCCACTAGTTCACCCAGCAACTGGTATAGGTCCCTGTCCATCTCATTGAGTTGTCCAGGGGGTCTATAAAGCAGCAGGGTTCTGTATTTTGCAGTGCCTATTTCTAGGTCAACTCCAAGGAGCTCGTGGTTCGATGTGATGTTGCAGGTCATCGATTTGATGGAGTTCTTTACATACAACAGCACACCACCACCCCCTCTGTCCTCTCTATCTTTGTGGAAGAGTTGGTAGCCTGGAATCACGAATTCCCCTTCAAGATCTCTGTCTGAGGTTCTCAACCATGACTCCGTTATGGCCACCATCTCGGGTTCCTCTGTCGCAACGAGGGCCCGCAGTTCCAAAAACTTGTTTCGGATGGACCTGGCGTTGAACAATAGAACCTTCAGGGAACCCCCAACTGCAGGGCTCCCTATACTCTTCCGTTTCCCGGATTGGTCATTGTCTTAGTAGTGCTGGGGATATCCTTCTTCAGGATCTCAGCGAATGTCTTCTCTGGGGTCACTCTAGCATAGCGACGAGGGCTCTCCTCCACGCTCGGTCGAGTGCTCCTGAGACATCGTCGGACGGCGTCTTCCATTAATTTGGAAAGCACTTCTTTCCCCTTTAGTGAGAGATGTGTGCCATCCCTCTGGTAGAGGTCGTCTCTACCAAAGAGTGAGGTGTAGGGGTCCACAAAGAACACCCCCTCGGCAGTACACAAATCAGCCAGGCGCTGATTTACTGCAATGTTCTTTGACAGAGCAGTCCCTAAAGGGCCTCTCCTTGGGAGCATGCCAACAACTACCCTTCTGCGGGTTTTTGACCCACAGTCGTCTACTGCACCGAGCACATCCGAGAGGACTCCTTCGGTCATGCCTACTCTACCATTTCTCAGGTAGATGTCATTACCACTCACCATGAGTGCAATGACAGCAGATCTGGACGTTTGGATCCTCTCAGCTTCCTTTCGGAGGTCAGCATTGCCACAACCTGGCAAACAATTCACCTTCACAGAAGTGTGAAGGCGATCTGCCATTAGGGGTTCCAGCCCTCGTGCCTGGGAATCACCTACAATGTGTATATCCACAGGCCTCTCCTTGGTAGGAGCACGAGATGCCTTGTGAGGAACCCGAGAGTGTTTTGAATTCCTGCCGGGCTCGTCACTTCCTCCAGGTTGCTTCTTCTTCGTCTTCTTTTCCTTCTTCATTTTCTTTTCCTTCTTATTTGATTCCTTACTTTCCTCTAATCCCTCCTCAATTGTCTTCTTGGGTTTTTCTTCCTTCTCCATATTCCCCTCCTCTTTTCCATCACACTTTTCTGCAGTCTCTTTTCCTTCTGCAGTCTCTTCTCCCTCTTCATTGTTGCTGTTCTTCTTCTTGTTGTTCTTCTTCTTGTTGTTCTTTTTCTTGTTCTTCTTCTTCTTCTTCTTTACCGCCGTGGTGGAGCTCTCCGGTGAAGAAGCTCCTTGGACTGCCTTGTCTCTCACATGGCAGTCACACCTCTGCGAGTCCATTCGGAGAACTTCCTCCTTTAGGGAGTTGTTCTCCTTCGTGAGCAGTGAGATGTGCTTCATCAACCTCTCCTCGAGTTTGCAAAAGTCGCAGACACTCGAGGAGTCTAGGTCGCTCGCACTCCTCCCGCTGAAGTCCTCACACCAGCGGTACACCTTGCATGTAGTACATGTAAATTTTCTTGCTGATGGACCAGTCATCTCGCTCTAATTCAATTTCAGACCAATAATATAAAAGAAAGGGTAGTGTGATTTGGTCTCGCATAAGTCTCATCCGCCTACTTCCAGAAGGTTTTCGGTCGTTCGGCCAACAGAAACCTTATGAGCCAAGCACACCAACCCTAAGGTCTCCCCTGGGTCGGACGGCCCCAATCGTGCCGCAGCTCCCAACTGAGCAGCACAAGAGTCCTAAGTAAATGGGACTCTGATTTTTCGACAGGGGTGCTTGAAGTGTAACCGTCGTCCTACTAATCCCTACTAATCCTCCATCCGCGGCCAAACTTAAAGCAAATAGTAAAACTAAATGTCCACGACTTAATCCGAGATCTTTTACTGGCCTGGCAGCCAGCGAGGCACGAAAGCTCTCTCACCAAAGAGCAGTCGAGCCTTTAGGCACATAAGAACGGTCACAGGGAGCTGGTCAGGCTTATTAATCTAAGAGAATACCTACGGGGGTCCTGAGGCATCTCCATTACTCGTACCCCACACGCCTGAGATCCCTTCAATCTCAGCCCTTTCGAAACCTGTGAGCGTTAAAAGGCGTTGTTTTAGGAGGTTCCAAAGCCTCCCTTCTCACACGGCATAAGGTAGCTGGTGAGGTCCTTAACAATAAAAACTTATATCGAAAGTGATGAAGATATTTTTTTTTTTTTTTTTTTTTTTTTTAGGACAGTTGAAGAGCAGTTGTGAAACTTAATATTAACATGAAGATTTGACAACTCTTAGTCAGGATCCTAATAACGCTACCTTTCTGGCACGGGTAACCCAACTGGACTAAATGTCCCCCAGCATAGCTAGCAAAATTCAAACAGATCACACAAGCTCTCTCACCGACGTAGAGAGAGAGAGAGAGAGAGAGAGAGAGAGAGAGAGAGAGAGAGAGAGAGAGAGAGAGAGAGAGATAGAGAGATTTGATATTTTTGTTATTAGCCTTATTTTACATATGGTACATATAAATTACAAAATACATTATATTCGTAAAGGCATGGTCTATTAAATAAGCCAATGAGAGAGAGAGAGAGAGAGAGAGAGAGAGAGAGAGAGAGAGAGAGAGAGAGAGAGAGAGAGAGACCATAAGCATATAGGATACAAACTCTCTCACCACCCATCACATTTTTGGTCCATTCCAGGTCTATAGTACAACGGGAGCTCTTACTTATCCTTTCCACTCACCCTCTCACTCATGCAAAATTGATGACCCGTTGCAAAACTGATGAGCATCCCACAAATTACATAGGAGACACCTGGGGATAATTGGTGGTTGGGGGGAGGAAGGATAGTGGGGAGGGAAGGAGAAAAGAAAGAAATGAAAAGGGATAATTGGTGGTGGGGAGTGGGGGGGAAAGGAGGGAAAAGGGATAGAAGGCAGGGAAGGATAATGAGAGAATGGAAGTGGAACAGGGGGCAAGGAAAGAAAAAGAAAAAAGGGAAAAGAGATAAAGGAGAGGTAAGGTGAAGAACGAAGAAAGGGAAAAGAGAACAGAGGCCAAGGAAAGAAAAAGAAAAGAAGGAAAAGAGATAAAGAGGAGGTAAGGAGAAAGAAGAGGAAATGAAAAGAGAACAGAGGGCAGGGAAAGAAAAAGAAAAGAGGGAAGAGGGATAGAGGGGAGGGAAAGAAAAAGAGAAAAGGGAAGAGAGATAGAGGGGAGGCAAGGAGATAAAAGAGGAAAGGGAAAAGAGGAGGAGGAGGAGAAGGAGAAATGGGAGAGATTAATGGTCTTATATTCTGGACCCTAACTACCAAACAAAGTATACACAGGTTTTATCCATCAACATCTCACGACGTACTATACAAAGGTGTGAATACTGAAGGAGAGGAGTACCCGATTTCCTTCGAGATGATGATGCCAGGCTTGAAATACCCACGCACGGTCGAGATAGCATACAAGTACTGAGTAGATTTCAGAGTTTACGAAATATCAGTAATTACCGGTACTTAGTTTGTTAAAGTGTTTGGTGTAATTTGTCGAAGTTTGTATTACACTTGCCGAAAAAAAAAACTGATAAATTAGGCGTGTGTTCCGATGCCTCTTCAGTATATATATATATATATATATATATATATATATATATATATATATATATGTATAATAGTCTACTACAGTTTGTATCTATAATTTTTAAACTCTTTGAGGTGCAATTCTTTCATTTCCACTCTCCCGCGTTGTTAAGACCTCTCATCCTCATCCATGCCTCGCTATCATGAGATAACATTGATAAACATAATCATGTGTTGTGTTATCTGGACATTCAAACCTGCACCTCTATCTCTGTACTCACTGCTCTCACTCTCTCTCTCTCTCTCTCTCAATGTCCCTGTCACTTTATTTCATTTTTTACAGTTCCAAAATGTTTACATCATCTTCCATCATGCCTTAAATTTTTCTAATATGTTACTTACTATCCGTGTTTCTTTTTGTGAAGGTGGATAATTTAAAAGGAGAAGAAGGAATACAAAGGAACAAAACTGACTCTTCTCGTAAGAATAGATGAATACGTGCATAACAATAAATTCACAGCAAAGGACAAGAATAGAAACAAAACAATAGGCTATCTTCCTCTTCACTCGTCTTAATGCATCTCTCTCTCTCTCTCTCTCTCTCTCTCTCTCTCTCTCTCTCTCTCTCTCTCAAGACCAACGGAATCTTCACTTACATAAATAGGCAATTCATTATCACTCCCTAAAGTGTCTCTTCTCCCTTACTGAAAAATTGTTATAATTAATTACGTAAAAAGAAATGTCATAATACACAATGATGGTGGTATTTATATAAGTTTTTTTTTTTTTTTTTTTTTTTTTTTTAATCCATGACTCTACTTAAAATAAAAACTCAACAATGATAGAATTCAAAATGTCATGGAGTCTGGATAAATGGATACTCTTGTCACAGCTCAGTATTTTTTTCTGAATAATACTCTGTTAAAGCCTGGACGCAAACAAAATGAATAAACAATAACATGATGCACCATAACCTTCACTTACCTTGACCTATTGACAACACACCACCACCACCAACACCACCACCACAACACCACCAATACCACCACCAATACCACCACAACCAACACCACCACCACCAACACCACCACCACAACCACTACCACCACCAACACCACCACAACAACAACCACCAACACCACCACAACAACAACCAACATCGCCAACACAACAACCACCAACACCACAACAACCACCACAACAACCACCAACACAACAACAACAACACAACACCACAACCACCACCACCACCACCATCACCACAACCGTACTCATTTCCCAGGTCTGTTAAAGGTTGGCTCAAATTAGACGAAAGAACAATAACATCCACATCATAACACAATAATAACAACAACAACAGCCTCCAACTCTCGACAATACAGCCACCATCATGTTCATTTCCCTGGCCTTTCACCACCACCACCAACTTCTTCTCCTTCTCGTGTTTACAGGTACCCAAGTACTCGTGTTAGACAAGGGAGCATCATTTCCTGTTCCCTCTCATTCCAGCCAAACTCTCGTCTCGCTTCTGTGCTGAGTGGGTTCTTGATGTCGTTGATGTGCGTGTGTGTGTGTTTTTTTTTTCTTTTCTTCATCCTTTCTCGTGCATATGCTTAGATTAATTCCTGTCTGCATGCATGTATTATATATATGTATCGTGTGTTGTTTCCATCCCCCTCTTTCTCTCTCTATCTCTCGTGGATGTGATTTCTTTTGCTGGTGTGTGTGTGTGTGTGTGTGTGTGTGTGTGTGTGTGTGTGTGTGTGTGTGTGTGTGTGTGTGTGTGTGTGTATGTTGGGGGGTTTCTATACCTATGTCTCTATGCCTTGTCTCCAGAATAAATAAATGTATCACTTTTCCTTCACATGTATGCAGGCTTTCATCGCAATACAACACAACACAACACAACGCAGCATTCCCCAACACGTCATGCAGCAACTGTCCATAAGCCTCTCTTACCCCACTAACACAGGCTCTGATTAACTCAAATTAGACTTTATCGTCCGTGCATGTAAAGTGACTGAGGGACAAAGGGAGGCGTAACACTGCAGCCCTATTTACCACCGACTCTCAAACACTAGATTCCAGTCCCACAAACCTCTCATAATATATTATTAACAAATTTGTCTTTCTACCTGATGTTGTGTTTGGTTTCTCTTTGGTGAGTCGTGAATCGAGGTTCCTGTAGGAGAAGGAAGACGAGAAAGAGAAAGTGATGTGAAGAAGGATAGAAAAGGTGGAAGAGCAAGTGTATAAAGATTATCTGAATGAGGATTATAACAAGGAGGAGGAAAAGGATGTGTAAAGTAGGATAGATAAGGTGAAGTAAGAAGTAAATAAAGATTATTTCATAGAGGATTATAACAAGGAGGAGGAGGAGGAGGCGTAAAGGAGACAAAGTAAGTAATGGAGAAATATACAAAAAGTTTTTATAAAGATTTGTGAGAAGGAATAGGAGGAGGAGGAGGAGGAGGAGGTGTAAATGAGGAAAGACAGAGGAGGTGCATATAGAACATCTGACAGAGAATTATAAGGGGAGGAAATAGTAGAAGAGAGAAGAGGGACAAGGACGGTGCCAGGAAGGAGATGGAGAATGTACAGCCACAATCAAATATCCACCGATACTTTCCTTCCATCGTAGTAAATATCTTGATAATAATGAACAACACGTGTATGATTTTGCAGCACCTCATAATAATAATTGAGGGGGTTGAGTTGATGTAAGGTGTTGTATGATTATATTTTGATATGATACTGATTTATTTGCACGATGGAAGGAAAGTGTCTGTGGTTATTTGATTATGGCAAGAAGAAGTATCGACGCGACAACCAAGCCCTTACCGCAGCATTGTCCATAAAAATATAAATTGGAAGATGGCAAAGGGAGAAGGAAGGCAGAACGATGATGAAATGAAGGTAGCGGATATTAAGAGGAAGAAGGTAGTTAGCGAAATGGCAGTAGGAGGTTTGGTAAAGGTGGTGGTGAAGAGGAAATAGGGGAAGCTTAAGGTCAATTTGAACATTAGACTGGATTATTATTTTCTTCTCCACTATAACAGAGAGTGAGAGTAAATGAGAATCAAAAGTTTAGCAGTTGGCAGTGAAATAACACAACTATGTTCTTTTCTGGTGATAGAGAACATGAATGAATATGCTTTTTGTTTATTGTAGTCGAGTGATACTGTGATCAAGAATGTCTGGAATTATTACTCTCTCTGCCTGGATTGGTTGACGCACGTGTGTTGTCTATCAAACTATCTGCTTTAATTTAATCACTTTTCTGGTGGTGATTACTCTTTATGCGTTATTGGGCATTGATCAGGGGGTGATATCCTTGGTGGGAAGCCTAAGAGTTATAAAAACGGATGAAGAGGAGGAGGAGGAGGAGGAGGGGGAAAATGAGATGACTAGAATGATGATAATGATGATGATAAAGTTGGAAAAATAAAAACAACATCAAAGAAAACTAGGAGGAAGAGGATCAACATGGGTAGTGAAAGGAACAGACCCTATACTTCCCCTCCCTTAATGAATGAATGAAAACTAAAACTTACATGGGTGTGAACAAAATGAGGTTAAAATCATATATCTAGACTTCAATGTTTTCGGAGTATAAATAATTTGCAGATTCAGAAGACCTCTTGCCTCCAAATACAGACTCTCTGAACACACCTAACATTTAAGAGGGAAGTTAAGTTTTGTGTTGGTAAATCTGGAGCAACCGAATCCTCCAAACTATTCCAAGCAACAGAAATAACACTATTATTTTTGCTCTTCTGGTCCTGTTTCCTAGCATACTTTGGAGGAATCATGGCACTCCAATGTACCAAAAAGGAACTAGCCTACCACCTTAATAACCAGACACTTTGTGCATATGTTGAAATGGAGACTGTATGAAAGAAACTCGTGCCATAAATAAAATCGAACATAATATATATCTTTTCTAAGAGCCTGCATGCATGCGTGGGGAGTGCAGATGTTTGTGCTGACGAATATTTCATGCACACGAACACACGCATACATACACACACGCGATTTCATGGACACACACACACACACACACACATACACACACACACACACACACACACACACACACACACACACACACACACACACACACACACACACACACACACACACACACACACACACACACACACACACACACACACAAACAAACAAACAAACAAACAAGCATATACAATTTCCAGATAAGAAAAAAACAACAAAAACATCATCTTTATACCTTGTGAAAAATATTATAATATCGTGTTGCATTGAAATTTTACAGATCCAAATTTTTAAAACAGCTGCATCACACTTGCACAACACAAAATGATACCCTACACAGATAGACGTGCATGAATGTGTGTATTACAAATGATTAATATTTGCAACGTGGGCCTCATCTACAATGCATTTACACAATACATGATAAATGAACACGTGTGCATAAAACATAATTTATATATACTGTTTAAACACTGACAATGCATGATAACTTTTTTTTTTTTTTAATGTCTGTGTAGTTCATCGTATTAATAAATAACTATGTAGAATAAATTATACGCCTACATATATATAAACAGCCCAATGCACACCTCTCTCTCTCTCTCTCTCTCTCTCTCCTCTCTCTCTCTCTCTCTCTCTCTCTCTCTCTCTCTCTCTCTCTCTCTCGTCTTAACAATATCTCTTGCGATAGTTTGTTAAGAAATGAGTACACTTAATGACCACCACCTACAACATCAACATTATCATCATCATCATCAACACCATGTCAGCAGAGCATAAGGCCACGTCAGGGGAAACACATTAAGGAACCCTGTGATGTAGTCAGAAAATTGAAGATAAATGA
>JAWQEG010001974.1:0-72500 GCA_033782935.1 Petrolisthes cinctipes | reverse complement strand
AGACAAGGGGAGTTACACACACACACACACACACACACACAAAGAGAGAGTTACACATACACACACACACACACACACACAAAGAGAGAGTTACACATACACACACACACACACACACACACAAAGAGAGAGTTACACATACACACACACACACACACAAAGAGAGAGTTACACATACACACACACACACACACTAGATGAGACAGTGGAGCTTGGTGGTGGTGGTGGTGGTGGTGTTGGTACCGTAGCTTCTCTTCTGTCCCACTAGATGACCCACACCTTATTTATACACGTCACTGTACAGGAGACAAGAGGAGTTACACACACACATAAAGAGAGAGTTACACATACACACACACACACACACACACACTAGATGAGACAGTGGAGCTTGGTGGTGGTGGTGGTGGTGATGTTGGTACCGTAGCTTCTCTTCTGTCCCACTAGATGACCCACACCTTATTTATACACATCACTATCAAATGGGATATTAATAGACACTAAAAATATACAGTAGAAATTGTATTGAAGACAAGTTAATTAATGGGGAGATTGTACAGTGTTGGTGATGAATCTGGGGTAACTGTATTCCTCCAAACTATTCCAATCAACAATAGAACACCATTATTTTTGTTCATCTGGTCCTGTTTTTGTTTCTTGCAGTCTTTGGAGGAAACGAGACACTCCAATATATCATCATGTCCAATTACTTTTATTCATCTGGTCCTGTTTTTGTTTCTTGCAGTCTTTGGAGGAACCGAGACACTCCAATATATCATGTCCAATTATTTTTGTTTGTCTCCTTGCAGTCTTTGGAGGAACCGAGACACTCCAATTTACCATGTCCAATTATTTTTGTTTTGTCTCTTGCAGTCTTTGGAGGAACCGAGACACTCCAATATAACATGTCCAATTATTTTTGTTTGTCTCTTGCAGTCTTTGGAGGAACCGAGACACTCCAATGTACCGTTTCCAATTTATTACAGAAAACGCACCAGCAATTAGCGGATGAGAAGCACCTCCATTTGGTCGAGTTCCGTGAAGAGAACCTGAATTTCCCGAAGGTGGTGGCATCTCCCCAGGACGATGTTGTACGAACACTGGGCCAGATTCCCAAAGATGAAGAATTGGATTTTGATAGGGTGAGCTGTGTGTGTATGTGTGTGTGTGTGTGTGTGTGTGTGTGTGTGTGTGTGTGTGTGTGTGTATATGTGTGTGTAAGAATGTCAGAGTTGGTATTGGTGTTGACAATGTTGTGGTGTTGTATGGTAATTTTATCAGAGTCAGACATAATCTAACCCAATCCCACCCAACCCATCGAATCCCACTCCAATCTAATCCTACCCATCAAATCCCACTCTAATCCAACCCATTGAATCCCACTCCAACCCAACCAAACCCAACTCACCCAGTCCAGCCCAGCCCAGCCCAACCCAGCCCAACCCACCTCCACCTCCCTTCACCCAACCCACCTCCACCTCCCTTCACCCAACCCAACCTATCCTCGCCTCACTTAACCCAACCCAACCAACACAACCCAGCCCCACCTCCCTTCACCCAACCCAACCTAACCTCATTTCACCCAACCTAACCTAACCCCACCCAACCCAACCCAACCCAACCCAGCCCAGCCCAGCCCAGCCCAGCCCCACCTCTCTTCACCCAACCCAACTTTGCCTCACCTAACCCAACACAACACAACACAACCTAACCTAACCTCACCTCGCCTCACCTAACCAAACCAAACCCAACACAACACAACCCAGTCTAATTTATTGACTTTTGTGTTTACAGGTTGTGTTAGATGGGAAGGTGAGGCTACAAAGGAAGAAGTTTCCCAGATTCTACACCAAGTTACCAGGCTACCAAATATACCTCAAGAAATATGCAAAGACTCGCAATCAGGAAAAGGTTGGTTTGTATATTTCTCTCTCTGATTCTCACTTAAAATAAACTAATCTAATATAACCTTACCTAACCTAATTTAATCTAACGTAATCTAACCTAATTTAATCTAACGTAATCTAACCTAATTTAATCTAACGTAATCTAACCTAATTTAATCTAACGTAATCTAACCTAATTTAATCTAACGTAATCTAACCTAATTTAATCTAACGTAATCTAACCTAATTTAATCTAACGTAATCTAACCTAATTTAATCTAACGTAATCTAACCTAATTTAATCTAACGTAATCTAACCTAATTTAATCTAACGCAATCTAACCTAATTTAATCTAACGTAATCTAATCTAACGTAATCTAACCTAATTTAATCTAACGTAATCTAACCTAATTTAATCTAACGTAATCTAACCTAATTTAATCTAACGTAATCTAACCTAATTTAATCTAACGCAATCTAACCTAACCTAATCTAGCCAAACCGATCAAAACCAAAACCAAATCTAATCTAGCCTAACCCAACCAAGCCAAACCCAACCAATCCAAAACCTATTCCAACCCAATCTAGCCAAACCTAACCCAACCTAACATAACCTAGCCCAAACCAAACCAATTCAAACTCAACCTAAACTTAACCCAACCTCTTCTAAGTTCTAACCCAGCCTAATCTAATCTATCCTAACCCAATCTAACCTAACACAACACAACATAATCTAACCTCACCTAACCTAACTTAAATGTAACCCAACCCAACTCAACCCATCCCAACCTAACTTAAATGCAACCCAACCCAACCTAATCTAACCTAACTTAAATGTAACCCAACTCAACCCATCCCAACCTAACCTAACCAAACCTAACTTAACTTAAATGTAACCCAACCCAACCTAATCTAACCTAACTTGAATGCAACTCAACCCAACCCAACCTAATCTAACCTAACCTAACCTAACTTGAATGTAACCCAACCCAACTCAACCCATCCCAACCTAACCTAACTTAAATGTAACCCAACCCAACCCAACCTAATCTAACCTAACTTAAATGTAACCCAACCCAACCTAACTTGAATGTAACCTAACCTAACCTAACTTAAATGTAACCCAACACAACCCAACCCAACCCAACCCAACCCAACCCAACCCAACCCAAACTAATCCAACCCAACCCAACCCATCCCAACCCAACCCAACCCAACCCAACCCAACCCAACCCAACCCATCCTAACCTAACCTAACTTTGTATTGTATCCCAACAGGTGAAAATTGACATAATGGCTCGTGAGGGAGAGGTTCGCAGTTTCTTCGCTGACCAACACCCTGAATGTAAACTCAAGTGGGGAAAATATGAAGGCAATGTGTGAGAAGCAAGCAAGTGCGTACTGTATGTACAGTCGCTGTCATATATAATCATCCATATAGGGGTAACTCACGTAAGAATTTGACAGCTTCCCTCTGTTCCTTAGATGATAAACTTTCCAATAAACAGGTTAACTACCATCTTTTAATTTACTACAAGCACCTACACACTATTTAAAACAACAAAATCATTTGCGAACGTGAAAACATTAGATAGTAAATTGTTTGAGATACCCATATGTGGATGATTATTATTGACCGCGACTGTATGTATGTATGAGAGTATAGGTAGCTGTGTGAACATTACTTAATTAAGGGGGAAGTTTTGTGTTGGTAATTCTGGAGCAACTGAATCCTCCAAACTATTCCAAGCAACATAACACCATTATTTTTGTTCATCTGGTCCTGTTTCCTGCATGGCATACTTTGGAGGAATCAAGGCACTCCAATGTAACAAAAAAGAATTACCACCTTAAGGGGATAGTACTGAAATATAAAGGAAAGGAGTAGAGTATGTAATATGTGGGTAATGGTGTGAATATTCTTTAAGGGGATTGTAGGGAAATAAAGGAAAAGTGTAAAATATTTAATGTATGTATGAGATTATAGCTGTGTGGACATTATGTAAAGAGGATAATACTGAAATATAAAGGAAAAGTGTAAAGTACATAATATATTATATGAGTCTAGCTATGTGGACATTCTTTAAGGGGATAGTACTGAAATATAAAGGAAAAGTGTGAAGTTTGTAATGTATGTATGAAAGTAGCTGTGTGTACAGTCTGCAAAAAAAGTTTTGGAACCACCCCTTTAACAGTGTGATGTAATGTTGGTAGGCCTGACTGGGGAGTATCATACCTCCACCACCCTCCCAGTCCCTCTGGCCTCTGTGCCCCAGGCCACTGTGTCCCTCAGTGGCTCATGTGTAGGCAAGTGGAGATGACGTTCTTTCTCCCAGTGCTATATATTCTGGGTATTTCACGGTTATTTTTGTTCTAAAATACTCAAACGCATTTCCTTATGTTCAAGAATGAATAGGCAAATAGTAAGAGTTCTTGAACACTCAAAATTTAATTTAAAATCGGCTAAACTTTTGATATAAAAAAGTTGTCACTGCCGAGGCAAAGACGATATGCGCCCAGTTTGTCCCGGATGACACGAGGCAACAGCTGCCCAGTCGGCAGAGTACCAACCCTACACTGCTTACCCATGTTAAAATTAACATAGGGGTGGTTCCAAAACTTTTTTTGCAGAGTGTACATTCTGTAAAGGGGGTATTATACTTTTGGTACATTGGAGCTCCTCGATTCCTCCAAAGTTTGCCAGGAAACATTACCAGATGAACCAAAATACTGGTGGTCTGTTTTTGTTTGGAATACATTGGAGGAATCAATTGGTCCTGAATTACCACACACACTGTATGCTATTTACTGCTCCATTAATAAGAAAAACATTGATATTGCAGTTTAATAATAAGGAATATGAGAAAATATAAAAATGCACTAACTCTCTCTTTAATTAATAAAAATATGTACAAATAAATATGAAGCTGTTATCAGTGTCTCAATATGGCCGCCACCCGAGGTCACATTGGTGTCTCAATATGGCCACCGCCTGGGGCCATATCACGTCACATCACATCACCTCTCATTTATTATTAGTGTCACAATATGGCTGCCTGGTATCACATCACATCTTTATTATTAGTGTCACAATATGGCTGCCTGGTATCACATCACATCTTCAGTTGTTTCAGTCCTCATATTTGTACTCATTTGCTGTACAACAAACCATGCCTTCCCCCCGAGGCCCCCAGACTCCCTGGTCAGGTAAGCTCTGGTTCCATTTCCCTGGGATGTGCTTCGATAACCCAGGCATATAGGGCCAGCCCCTCTTTTATTTTAATTTTTTTTTCACTGCGACCAGAGTGTACCAGGGGTCTGTGGGGCAGGAGGCTATTCTGCCCCGGGAGAACAACATCAACAACAACAACAACAAACCATTGTAATTCAAAAATTTACAGTAGCAGTGCAGTTGGTCTCATTTTACCCACCACTAAGCCAGCGCCGCCCTGGTGGAGGACCGACCAACTACCTACACTAATCCCTAGTATTCATAGAGGTATAAAGGGTGGAGTGGCCTGCAGCTGCATGCTAGTACTGGCTCAGTGAAGACTCTTCTGCCTCCCGTCTGCCATGTTGTTGTGGGTATGTGGGCAGGGTCGCGTGCTGAGTCAATGGTTTACTCGTTTATTTTTTTTCCTGTTTTCATTGTTTATACCCATAAATAACTTTCAGATGTGTGAAATTAAACTACTGCTTACTGTTAACCATTTATTACATAACAACATTTTATATTGAATTACATGCCACTGAGCTTCTGGCTAGCACAGTGGTAGAGTCTGCAGCTGCAGTTACTGTGGTCCAGCGTTCGGTCCTTGCTCGGGATACGGTAAAAATCTTTCACTGATGCCAGAGGTTACCACCCCTGTAAGCAGGGGGTGGGGGGTTTGAGTCAGCTGTCTGAGGTCTTCCTGCTTACACAGCCATAGCCGAAGCTGACTCGGGTCTCACGTGGGTGGAGAGGTCTCTGGGCCATTCATCATCCTTGTGATGTGTGCTATAGTTGTGTTTCATACAGTCTAGTGTGTGTTTCACTCTGTCCCACTGACTGCCACTCGTCGGCGGACCTTTAACCTTTAACTGAATAATACTGATTTATTCATCCTAGCTCTGCTTTTCACCCCTTTGAGAGATGTGTGTGGTGCAGTGAACTGTTTGGCTGTGTATCTATATCTGACCTGCAGATAGGTCTCAGCCTCAGCCTTTAATAGGAGTACAAGATAACTATCTACAGGATCACTATCTGACATGTGTCTTATCAAATAAAGAAAATAGTCTTTCCCTGGAACTCTGACAGTACAAAAGTTACTATGTTGTGGCAAACATACCCTGACACCTTTGAATATGGGTGCTGATCTTTACAGAGTATGACTTTCTCTCTGAATTTCTTTTCACATATAAGACATATAGTAACAACATCTTTGGATGGAAAAGATAGATGGCCTTTGTTTTTTACAGTTATTAACTTGTGAGTTTCATTTATATTTTGGTGAAACAGAACCTGCATCATATCTCACACCTTAAAGTTTTCTTTAGTTTTGAAATAACAGCCAGTTATATATGCAGTAATTTGTTCAGAGTAAGGAGAGAGCACACTGGCTGAACATAAACTTTCATAATCAACCTCAGAGTGTATATTAATCTCCTCATTTTCATTAGCTGCATCATTCTCTAGGATTCTGTTTTTGAGAGAACAGATGATGACACTACTTGATGGAACGTTCATGTTAGAAGCCTGCTGTAGATAGTGACTAGAGGCAGTAAGGATTGGTACACACTCCAAAGGTATATAATTCCCAAGAGTTACTTCCTGAATTTCACAGTGTGTTAATTAATACTGATTCAGCAAAGCTTATCCCAATGGAGAACCCTGACCTCACCCTGGGCACACACTTTGCACGTTGGTTGGTGGTAGCCTACTTGACAACTTTATCCACCTCTCCCTCCCTCTCCCCCTCCATGTCGGCTTGTTAGTAAGCTGCAACATCTATACAAATCCATCCATTTCTCTTCCGTAGTGCTTTTTACGTAAAATCTAAAACGATCATCGTATTCAAGAGAGGTGTATGTACTAGAGCACATGTTTTATTCTAAAATTACTTTCATAATTGCTGCAAATACCAATGATAAGTAAAACGTTGTATAGACCTTAAGTTAATATTCTGTGACTTATACTCGCTGTAATTACTTTATTTTTTACCTTCCAAAGTTTTAATAATTGTATTATAGTTGTAAAATTACTGTTTAATCCAATGATATAAACCAAATTTACCTAGCTTATGTAATAGGTGCGCTAAGTGAAGAAATATAAATATTTTTTGAAGGAGGAATGCTTGGTGAGAATGTAAACAAATCATAATTATGCCCTCCGAACAGTAGCCAGGTCTGGCAGGCTGGAGTGCCACTCTACGGATGTGTTCGCTCAAATCAGAGACGATTTTCCTATTGGAACGGACTATACCCTATGTATGTTATAGGGATATAAAGGGGTATAAGGGGTTATATAAGATAAATATGTGGTGATCCCTCATTGGGTTCCTACAACACCACACTCCTTGTATATAGTCATAACACACGTACCCTCATCATATGCTATAGGAATATAAAGGGGTATATAGGATATGTGGTAGATGAACTCGTGTAGCTCCTAATATCTTGGCTCTGATCAGGTCAGGTCTGGGACGTGGTGAGGTCACCTTCTCGACCCCTGTGTTTCTCCCTTCCCTTCACCCCTTTCATGGCTGGTCATTCTTCATTGTTGTCGTCATGTAAACACTAGACACACACCATCTAGTTCTCATTATTGCCTTCACTTCTTCTCTTCTTTACTCCCTTAATTAAGTCTTCAGTCGTCATTGATTTTTGTGGGCGATTACAACACCTCTTTCTCATCAAGTTCACTTTAATGCCTTCTCTTCTCTACTCCCTTAATTCTTCAGTCATCATTGATTGTAGGTGATTATTACAACACCTTTTCACCAAGTTTCTTCAATCGCCGTGTAGGAGTTTGTTGTCTGCAAAGATATAATATAATAAGTTCACTTTTCATCTTAACTTTTCCTTTCCTTCCACCACCTCCATCATTTCCACTTCCTTTTTCACTTCGATCCCTTTCCTTCTCTTCCTCTTCCATCATTTCCCTTTCCTTATATATATATGAACAGAAACCGAATATCAACAACAATGCAAAGCGATAATACAACACAAAACTGTTACAATACAAACTAATTTAACTAAATGGAAAACGGTAGAAATGTGTATTGCGTAACGTGAATAAACGAGAATAAATTATCTCTCTCTCTCTCTCTCTCTCTCTCTCTCTCTCTCTCTCTCTTGTGGCAGTACAGTAGTTCGTTTATCTATTCATTTTATTTTCTTAAAATTTATTTGGACTATTTACTTCCCCATACACTTTCCACCCTTTGTATCATTTTGAGAAATGTTTCCTCTTTGCAACGTTTTATGCCCCCCCCCCACCACCACCACCACCATTCCCTCCTTCACTCTATTCCTAATAATGACGACACATCCTGATACAACTGTGGGCTATATATGTCGCAGTGAGCTACCTCTCTCTCACTCGTTGATACAATGGCTACTAGAAGAGAAGTTGGTCAGCAGTTGGTGTTGGTATCAAGCCTAATACTCGTACTAATAGCATCACATTGTATGGCCATCTGTACGACCAAGACTTCAGGGACACTTACCATCACATCCAAGAGCGGGGCACTGAGGCTGACCCAGTTGGAATGTGTGACGTGCCAGTGTGAACGAGGCTACAAATGCAGGCAGCTCACTCAAAATATTCAAGATGTGAACGGAAATATATACACGTGGAAGCGTGGGTGTACCTGTATAACCCAATCCACTCCCAGTACACAGCCACAAACTATGCCACGAAACAACAGCAGATTCCCTATCAGCACCAATGAGGGTGTTCGTTTTCTGGTATAGTTAGGAGGAATCAGCTAGTAGCCTTTTAATTCATCAACAAGAAAACCTACCCTTAAACTGTGCTATGAAACAGACGACCGTAATTAAATGGAGGAATCATTATCCTTCTAATTTACCAACCACATCAAAATATCACTGTATAAACTCCCCTTAATGCTGAATCACATGCTGAATCACTGGGGTCGCTCCATGAACACTGAAGGAAACTGCACAAGTCCATCTTCTTCTACAGTGGCAGAATATTTATTTATCTGTGTCTTTCAATATATAATTAAGGTATAACAAGAAATTGGAAAATATGGTTATGAGTTAATTACAATTGTATAAAGAGTAGATGTTGTAAATCATACCTGCACCAATTGTTTCTTCCTTTTAAAACGACAAGCTTCATAACTATTAAATGAAGTTATAGAAAGAATGATTTTTCTTAGCCTTATATATAAAATCATGTCGCCTATAATAGTTTTGCAATACCTTCGAATGAAACTGTATTAATTGACTATGATGTAAAACTATTGCAACTGTGTTTGTAAATATGGTTCGTGTGATTTATTTCAAAGGCCTTGCAAATAAATTATCTCGAGTGAATTGAATTGTCTTTTAGAGAACCGACCCACTAGCCTATATGCACGTGTGTTTTTAATTCATATCATTACCCATAATTATAATGCTTTGGAATAGAGAAGAAGTGGCAAAGAGTGGTAGCCTAATATTAAAATTACTCTTCCCCGTGTTGTCTTCAAATTAATTCACACTACAAAATAATAAGAACTGAGCGATGCAGAGAACTTTTCCTCGAAGTCTATAGTTTTAATAATGTCACCCAAAGAGTCGTCAATTAAGAGATGCAGCAGTACTTACTTACATTATCTTTATGGACACGACAAAGACTATTTATTTATTATATTGTCCTGCTCGTCACTGTATGTACTGTAAACCCTCAATATAAAATTAATCAATGCTTATATCTACCACTTCATATTACACTCACCAGTCCCTCATTGAAGACTAACCAATGTTTCCCCAGGCTTCTGTTATTCATTACCAACTACTTCACTTTACATTCAGTCCCTCATTGAAGACTAACCAATGTTTCCCCAGGCTTCTGCTGTTATTCATTACCATATAGACTACATAACTGATTTACCTGGCCTGTGTTAAAAGGATAGTGCAAAATTAAATAATCTTATATCAAGGGCCCATTGTACTAAGAATAATATGGGTGAAAATCACCAGCCAGCAGGTAGGCTATAGTCTGTGTCCAAACAATGATTTATGAACAAAATAACTAGCTGTTGAAGGAAGGAATTTAAGACGTTTTAGAAAATGGGAATTACAGAACTTACAAACAGTTAAAAGATTGATGGTTAATTATTCCTTATTTTGGCTGTTGAGATAGAGTTCTAATTGGTTCGTCTGGGGTTGGATAGAGATATACTTATACACTACTTTAAATTATCTGTTCCATCACCTGAAAGAATGAAAGGAAAATTAACCAGGGAGACTACAATTTTAAAGAGAGAGAGAGAGAGAGAGAGAGAGAGAGAAATATCAAAGTGTGGTCGTGAAGAATTCTGTTGTGTTTTATTGCTATCATTATTATTCTTACTAGAAAAACGTACAGTGCAACGTATTTTATGATATCAGTCATATTACAAGGAAAAATAATGGGACATGATAGGCTGTAATTAACACATGTTTCCTGTTGCATCATCATAGAGAAACATATGACGTACTGTACAGTCGGCGGCAAAAGTCCTGTCGCCTCACTTGCTTCACCGAGGCACGCGATGTTCATAGACTCGAGATTATTAGGTGTATAAAACGTGTGTATTTATCGAATCCATGAACACTGCATGTCTCGGTGAAGCAGGTAAGGCGACAGGACTTCTGCCGCCGACTGTACGTAAGCAGACAAAATCAATTATATATACTTTTCCTTGTGTGATTGCTACGTGTTTAATTCCTGTGTTGTTGCATCATCATTATTAAACCAATAAATGATGTAATTAAGAACACAAAACCAATGATTATGAGTATCTTTCTATTTGTTTGTTAATTAAGGACACTAACTGTGATCGTACGTGTTTGTAAATTGTTGGAGGCTTCTCATTCCACCTTCATGACAATTATATATGCCACGAAACAAACTCCTTCCATATAGTAGGTGGTGTTTCGTGGCAATATTTGAAGGACTCGTGCATTTACCTCCAATTTTCTGACTACATCACAGCTAGGGTTCTTAAGGGGGAATATATATAATTAGTTCATTGTTGGTAATTAAATCTGTATGAAGTAACTGCATGCATGATTCCTCCAAACTATTCCAAGTAACAGATTACCAGAGACATTATTTTTGTCCATCTTGTCCCTAGCTGTTTCCAGTGGCATACTTTGGAGGAATTAAGACACTCCAATGTGTACACTCGTAATCCAAACATTTTATCCAGGTCATGTTGAAGTTTCGAATCATTTGACATACTAGCTAGTAAACTAATTACAAAGTTTATCCTGTTTCATATATAATTGCTTGAGCTCACTTAATACTCGATCAGCTATAGGCTATTCGAAGCAAATATCTCCAGCCTGGATACATATTTTGGATTGCATATGTGTACAGTCATGAGCACTAATATAAGTATTCACGTGTAATTCAAATATCTAGAGACAGTAAATAAATGCATAATAAAATCTCCATTGGAATTACTGTACTTCGTTGGTGAATTGGACTGTTCAAATCTTCAACCAAAGCTGTATACTTATTAGTGCTCGTGACTGTACTTTGTAGTAGGCTCTTATTAATGTTGTAGAGATTGTAATTAGTGTTTAGGTGTGTAATATTTTGTGTAATCTGTCTTGGATTGCAATACATATACCGAAAAGGCTCAGGAAATATAATTATACGAGGCTACGAGCTATAGGGATCATATCAGACGGTACAGTCGCACACTACAATCGATCTTATTAGCCCACCTGCTGAGTCGAAGTCCGAGATTTGGAGCGAGATGTTTCTGGACGACAGCCCACCTACTAATAAAGCCTCCATTGGTTCGAAATGCATGTGTCTAGCCTTGGGATGGTTGGTTTGGGTGGGCTGCTTAATTCATATCTCGGGCTTCGACTCAGCAGGTGGGCTAGGAATTGTGGTGGTGCGTGACTACATTTTCGACAGATTAATTAAGGGGAAAAAAAAATGAGAAAATACTGTTGCTGTTGTTAGTTCAGAAATATGAAAGAGGAAAAGGGTCGTACATATACAAACGTTTGGTAAATATTGAATGAATTACCGTTATTGCGTACGTTTTTTCAACCTTCATTACCCACTTATTTAGACCATTCTAAGACTATTTTCTTCTATGGCATTTTCTCCGCAAATGCCCCATTTCCAAAATATTCAAATGGGGCATTTTGAAATTAGCCTGACCTTACCTGACCTGACCTAACCTAACCTAGACCGCATCAGACTACCGGGACCTAACCTGGGCAAACTACCGTGACCTAACCTGGGCAAACTACCGGGAAATAATCGTGATAAAGTACAATAAATGACAGGGATAAAATACTGGGACCCAGCCGGATCTGGCAACACTGCTACAAAACGGTAATTCTTTCAATAAATATCAAACGTTTTCGTGTATCGTGATCAAATAATAAAAACAATTAAAATAGCTAGTTAGGTTGCATCAGGATTAGTGTCATAGCTATATTCTACTGAAATTGCATCATATGACAAAAAACTAAGAAACGAGGAAAAGTTGTACATAAAGAGGAAAATGAGTAAAACGTTGCTTATAGATGGAGGAAAAACAGATCAAGTATATTATTATTTTGGTGAATAGGATGGAGGTAAAAATCGACTTGCGTGAAGGATGAGGTATGAGGAGTGAGGTGTTGGGTAGGAGATAAAAGGTGAATGAAGAGTTGCGTAGGAGATAAAGAGTGAATGAAGTGTTGGGTAGGATATATAAAGAGTGTATTAAGTGTTGGGTAGGAGATGAAGAGTGAATGAAGTGTTGGGTAGGAGATAAAGAGTGTATTAAGTGTTGGGTAGGAGATAAAGAGTGAATGAAGTGTTGGGTAGGAGATAAAGAGTGTATTAAGTGTTGGGTAGGAGATAAAGAGTGAATGAAGAGTTGGGTAGGAGATAAAGAGTGTATAAAATAAGTGTTGGGTAGGAGATAAAGAGTGAATGAAGTGTTGGGTAGGAGATAAAGAGTGAATGAAGTGTTGGGTAGGAGATAAAGAGTGTAGCCTATTAAGTGTTAGGTAGGAGATAAAGAGTGAATGAAGTGTTGGGTAGGAGATAAAGAGTGAATGAAGAGTTGCGTAGGATATAAAGAGTGAATGAAGTGTTGGGTAGGAGATAAAGAGTGTATTAAGTGTTGGGTAGGAGATAAAGAGTGAATGAGGTGTTGGGTAGGAGATAAAGAGTGAATGAAGTGTTGGGTAGGAGATAAAGAGTGAATGAAGTGTTGGGTAGGAGATAAAGAGTGAATGAAGTGTTGGGTAGGAGATAAAGAGTGAATGAAGAGTTGCGTAGGAGATAAAGAGTGTATTAAGTGTTGGGTAGGAGATAAAGAGTGAATGAAGTGTTGGGTAGGAGATAAAGAGTGAATGAAGTGTTGGGTAGGAGATAAAGAGTGAATGAAGTGTTGGGTAGGAAATAAAGAGTGAATGAAGAGTTGGGTAGGAGATAAAGAGTGAATGAAGTGTTGGGTAGGAGATAAAGAGTGTATTAAGTGTTGGGTAGGAGATAAAGAGTGAATGAGGTGTTGGGTAGGAGATAAAGAGTGAATGAAGTGTTGGGTAGGAGATAAAGAGTGAATGAAGTGTTGGGTAGGAGATAAAGAGTGAATGAAGTGTTGGGTAGGAGATAAAGAGTGAATGAAGAGTTGCGTAGGAGATAAACAGCCGTTTTCTTAGTCGCTCGGACCACCCTCCCGAGCCTCGTTTGCTAGCACCCGAGCGAGGTTTGGTTTTCTCAGTGGTGTTTCTGAGGCCGTCCGAGCCCTCTTCCCGACCACATTATTGGAACACTCGGGCGCCCGGGCTCGGGAGCTATACCCCTCCCAGTGCTCGCTCGAGTCGGGCAGCCTGCACTATAAATAATCTCTATTCCATAATAAAGCATATTCTTTCCTCTTAAATCTGTCAGAAAAGTACCAAAAAATTTTATTTACATGATATAATGCCTGTAATTAGTATATTTTTGGATATACCTAAGCATTTACAAGAAGTTTGTGGTACCCTCACTAATTATAGCCAACAACAACATTCATCAGCCAGCACCTCCTGTCAACCAAATTCCAGTTGAATTCCTGCATCATCAGTTGAAAAACAATGGTAAATACTTACTGATATCTATATATTCCATTTATGAGATAATGAGAGTACAATATTAAGCTTCCAGTTAAGGATACATTAAGTGATTTATTTATTTATGGTCATTGTGTACTGTAATCTTACTGTAACTTAAGGTATAAATACACATTTTCAGGACGTCCAGCACGAGATCTTTGTTGGAATATTGGATGAGTTTGATAAGGAGGAGTTACAGTCAAGAAGGTTACCCCCAATTGTGCCATGGCATACCTAACTGAACACGAATTTATTCAGAGATTCAGATTGTCCAAGGATGCAGTGAGTGACTTTCTTTAGGAAATCAGACCTAGTTTGCCAAGAGTTGCTAATGGTAGAGGTAAGTTAAGGGTAAACATATAGTTTAGCCACAGAACAGAACTACAATTTCCCTTATAAGGAAAAACAACAATCTATGAAAGAGCTGCAGATTTTCATACATATTTGTTGTTTTATTCATTTTTATCTATAATATTGAGTGGAAATCACTTGTGTACATATCCCCTAGCCAATAATCTTATGGGTGGGGAAAAACTTATTATTTGGGATAATTGGCAATGAATAATTGCCAAATTATTGTAATTATTCCAACCTGTCCTGACCTAACCTAAACTGAAAATATGAATAGAACAACAAAAAATATGTATGAAAATCTCTCTCTATATATATATATATATAAAAAGAGCAAGAAATACATACTGGTACAGAGAATTCTCAGATATTTCGCTAAACTATAGCATACATTTACCAAGTTAAGATATTGTTTACTTTTTAATTTTTGGTACATTTTGTCTGCAGTGCTACTCAGTTTATATGTTTATTTATTGTGCGTCCTTTTCATAATCAACATTTAAGTAACAAATTTTTTCTTCCATTGTCTTATAGGATGTAGTATACAACAGTATCTTCAGCTTCTTGCTGCACTGAGATACATGGCAACTGGAAACTTCCATATATCAATGGGGGATTGCCTGGAGATGTCCACAGCATAGGTAAAGAGGATAGCAACTGCTATTGCTCATCTGACTCAAAGATATATTAAATTTCCTGGACAGAATGAAACGCAGATAACTGTGGAGGTGTTTCATATGTGCCTGGAGTGATTGGATCCATAGACTGTAGCCATATTAAAATCCAGAGTCCAGGAGGTAATAATACCGAGCTATATCATTGCAGAAAAGGATATATGTCTCTTAATGTTCAAGCTGTGTGTGATGCCTCTCTAAAATTTTACATGTAAATCTCCATATCATCATTCATACTCTTTAAATTATAATTTACATGTAAGTCTGCATAATATCATTCATACTCTTTAAATTATATTTTACATATAAGTCTCCATAATATCATTCATACTCTTTAAATTATATTTTACATGTAAGTCTGCATAATATCATTCATACTCTTTAAATTATAATTTACATGTAAGTCTGCATAATAAACTGTTTTCTTATAGATTTCAAAGCACTGAGAAAAGTAAATGAAGAATCAGTGATTACAAGTATCTATTTTATTAAGGTATGTAATTTATATATGACATAATTCAGGATATTATTATATTATACTATATATATGAATTCAAATTTCACTAAATAAAATGTGATGGAAATAAATATTTGAGTTTACTAATTAACCAATAAACAAACTATAGTCACGACAGCTGACTCTGACCTTAAAATTATCGTACTCTGGTGACACTTCAAATGTAAAGTACGGTACATTGTTGTGTTGCCAAGGTACCATGATTTAAGGGTCAAAGTTGGCTGCTGTAGACCAGGATTAGAAGAGATTTATTCACAAGAAATATATGTATTCAAATATATGCTGAGGAGATGAGGCTGCAAGCTGAGTAGATGGCTTGTACACAGGAAGATCCACCTTGCTCAATGAAAATGGCTCGAGAATGCTGCAGTCATCTGTCTCTTCCAGGGAACCATCAACTCTACCTGTTAATGCATTAAGCTACATAAGTATCCAGCTTCTTCCAGCCGAACCAGAAATTGGCACAGTCTGGCCCTGCTTGTGAATTATGTTTGGGAAGTGCAGTAAATATAAGAATGAAATTTCTAGAGATTATACAGTATTCCAAATACACAGAACTGACCAATACAGGACCCATCAATTTTTCACAGTATGATTTGATGTATGTGGTGAAACATGTAATAAAATCTACGTTATGCTTTAATGTAATACAACTATTAAAATTTGTATCCTTACTACAGTCTTTACTATTCTGTTGAGGGTCATCTTCATCGTCTTCCAGGAACCGAGACAAGCACGAGTTCTCAAAAATTTTGTGTGGTAAGAGCAGTAAACCTGGGATGATGTCCTGGACAATTTTCTACAACTCGTCAAACTTAGCTGGTGTTCAAGGAGGTCCACCACCAGTTTGGTTAATTTTCTTGACATTCTGCATGATATTTTTTCATTCTGTGAAAGAGAAGATAATCCAATTAGAGAAATGACAAGAATTTAGGAGTAAAACTATGGAATCACACATCCATCCATTTGTGTGTTTGGTTTTGTTTTAAGAACTACTTATGGAAAATTATGTATTATAATCCTTCTGCCACCCTTCTCCTACTCCTACAATCTTGTGGTAGAGCCTGGGAATTTATGGGTTTTGGATGTGGGAAAATACACAAATTAGGAATAAATTGAGCTTACCTAATCAGGACCTAACCTTGGCATTCTTCGGTACGGACCAAATGATATCTGCTGATCAAGAGATACATTTATGACCCATTTCATTGCTTAAGTGAGCAAGACCAACAACTAAAACCTTCATGAGAATATAGTGCATAATGTGAAGTATAAGTTTGCCAATTTTCATTTAAGTACATGAGGTGGCATGATTTCTGAGATTATCCTATAAATTTATTAAATCTATATCAGCAAATAAGATCATGCATGAAAAATTATAAATTTTGAAACATATTCATGCATTGTTAATTAGAAATGCCATTTGGGCCACTTGTGAAAACTCCATCTGAGACCTAATATGTGCCAGCTATGAAAAATATCACCCTTACAACCAACAAAACAAGCAGAGGTTGGTGCAATATTACCCTAGGCTTCATGAATTAACTTACAATTGGGACAAAGTATGGGGTTGCATTTGGTACCAGTAGGCCAGTGTGTGTGTTAACTCACCTGGTTGGTTACCTCACACCGTCATCAGTCTTAAGACAAGGACAATTATATAGAACAACATACTTTGGTATAAAAGTAACAGAATAACTATTTAACTGCGCTCTTATGATAAATTAGACTTACTTTCTTCTAATCCCAGGATCGTTTCAGCTACTTGTTTGTCTTCCTTTCACACATGAAGAAGTGGATGTTGTATTGTTTCTCCACTTCCTTCCATGCTTTCTTCCACTGAAGAATAGCATTATACTCTCTTTTCTTTGAATTTATTATAGGATGCTGTGTAATCAAGGTCGCTAGGAACAACTTCTGCTCCAAGTTGAGTGGTGTACCTCTGGTTGCCATGGTGATGAAGGTGGGTTGTTTACATTTGGTCTGTAAGTATTACCAACCACCGCAGGCCGCCCGAGCAATGTTGCCAACCCTCACCAGGCCACGCGCGTGCTGGGATACGAGGCTCGGAGGGCTCTCGGACTGACTGAGAAATCGAATACCCACTCTCGGGCGCTGGCGTCCGAGGCTCGGGCTCGGGCGCCCGAGCGCGCCGTCCGAGGGACTGAGAAAACGGCTGAAAGAGTGTATTAAGTGTTGGGTAGGAGATAAAGAGTGAATGAAGTGTTGGGTAGGAGATAAAGAGTGTAGCCTATTATAAGTGTTGGGTAGGAGATAAAGAGTGAATGAAGTGTTGGGTAGGAGATAAAAGTGTATTAAGTGTTGGGTAGGAGATAAAGAGTGTATTAAGTGTTGGGTAGGAGATAAAGAGTGAATGAAGTGTTGGGTAGGAGATAAAGAGTGAATGAAGTGTTGGGTAGGAGATAAAGAGTGTATTAAGTGTTGGGTAGGAGATAAAGAGTGAATGAAGTGTTGGGTAGGAGATAAAGAGTGAATTAAGTGTTGGGTAGGAGATAAAGAGTGAATGAAGTGTTGGGTAGGAGATAAAGAGTGAATTAAGTGTTGGGTAGGAGATAAAGAGTGTATTAAGTGTTGGGTAGGAGATAAAGAGTGAATGAAGTGTTGGGTAGGAGATAAAGAGTGAATGAAGTGTTGGGTAGGAGATAAAGAGTGAATTAAATGTTGGGTAGGAGATAAAGAGTGTATTAAGTGTTGGGTAGGAGATAAAGAGTGTATTAAGTGTTGGGTAGGAGATAAAGAGTGAATGAAGTGTTGGGTAGGAGATAAAGAGTGTAGTGTATTAAGTGTTGGGTAGGAGATAAAGAGTGAATGAAGTGTTGGGTAGGAGATAAAGAGTGTATTAAGTGTTAGGTAGGAGATAAAGAGTGTATTAAATGTTGGGTAGGAGATAAAGAGTGAATGAAGTGTTGGGTAGGAGATAAAGAGTGAATGAAGTGTTGGGTAGGAGATAAAGAGTGAATGAAGTGTTGGGTAGGAGATAAAGAGTGAATGAAGTGTTGGGTAGGAGATAAAGAGTGAATGAAGTGTTGGGTAGGAGATAAAGAGTGAATGAAGTGTTGGGTAGGAGATAAAGAGTGAATGAAGTGTTGGGTAGGAGATAAAGAGTGAATGAAGTGTTGGGTGCTGAATGACGATGAGTGGGAGTTGCAGAGTTTGGCCTGTCCCCCTACTCCTGCACTCCCCAACCCCCCCCCCCCAAGCCTGTCCCCTACTCCCGCACCCCCCCAACCCCCCCCCACCCCCCAAGCCTGTCCCCTACTCCTGCACTCCCCAAACCCCCCCTAAGCCTGTTCCCTACTCCTGCACACCCCCATTGGAATCTATTATTTCATCTATACTCATTGACAATAGGATTTGAATTTATTATGTCATCTATACCCATCAAGTAATAGGATTTAACTTTATTATGTCATCTATACCCATCAAATAATAGGGTTTGACTTTATTATGTCATCTATACCCATCAAATAATAGGATTTGACTTTATTATGTCATCTATACCCATCAAATAATAGGATTTAACTTTATTATGTCATCTATACCCATCAAATAATAGGATTTGAATTTATTATGTCATCTATACCAATCAAATAATAGGATTAGAATTTATTATGTCATCTATACCCATCAAATAATAGGGTTTGACTTTATTATGTCATCTATACCCATCAAATAATAGGGTTTGAATTTATTATGTCATCTATACCCATCAAATAATAGGATTAGAATTTATTATGTCATCTATACCCATCAAATAATAGGGTTTGAATTTATTATGTCATCTATACCCATCAAATAATAGGATTTGAATTTATTATGACATCTATACCCATCAAATAATAGGATTTGAATTTATTATGTCATCTATACCCATCAAATAATAGGATTAGAATATATTATGTCATCTATACCCATCAAATAATAGGGTTTGAATTTATTATGTCATCTATACCCATCAAATAATAGGATTTAACTTTATTATGTCATCTATAACAATCAAATAATAGGATTAGAATTTATTATGTCATCTATACCCATCAAATAATAGGATTAGAATTTATTATGTCATCTATACCCATCAAATAATAGGATTTAACTTTATTATGTCATCTATACTCTTGTTGTGACATCTATACTTGTTGATGGAGAGGCAAAACCAAAACAACACAACCGTAAGAAATAATAATAATAATAATAATAATGAATACTTAAATAATAATAATAATAATAATAATAATAATAAATACTTAAATAATAATAATAATAATAAATACTTTAATAGTAATAATAATAAATACTTTAATAATAACAATAATAAATAATAATAGTAATAATAAATATTTAAATAATAATAAATACGTAAATAATAATAATAATAATAAATACTTAAATAATAAATACTTACGTTTAAATAATAATAATAAATATTTAAATGAGGTGTAATATCCCAGGAAGCAACACAAATATGGACAAATGGAATATACATAAGGTTAGTTTGTTAATTAATAAATAAATGATATATTGATAAAGAAATGAGAAGCAGTACTCGACACAAACTTCCAGCAGTATCTTGTTAGTTATTTTTTTTGGTAAATATTGAAAGAATTGCTGTTATTGCATACGGTTTTTCTAGTTACAGTAAATATTGAAAGAATTACCGTTATTGCGTACGGTTTTTCTACCTTCATTACCCACTTATTTAGACCATTCTAATGACGGCTAATATTGGTATTATCTGTGCCGGCGAACTACTGGTAAGGTTAGGTTGAGTTAGGTAGGGTTCGGTTTGGTATTTATTGAAAGAATTACCGTTTTGCAGCAGTGTTGCCAGATCCGGCTGGGTCCCAGTATTTTACCCCTGGTATTTATTGTACTTTATCACGGTTATTTCCCGGTAGTTTGCCCAGGTTAGGTCCCGGTAGTTTGCCCAGGTTAGGTCCCGGTAGTCTGATGCGGTCTAGGTTAGGTTAGGTCAGGTCAGGTAAGGTCAGGCTAATTTCAAAATGCCCCATTTGAATATGCCCTATCTTGGAAATGGGGCATTTGAGGAGGAAATGCCATAGAAGAAAATAGTCTTAGAATGGTCTAAATAAGTGGGTAACGAAGGTAGAAAAACCGTAGGCAATAACGGTAATTCATTCAATATTTACCTTCGGTTTCCTTTATCAATACTCAGTGGCATTATCTTGTGGAAATGTATTCTTTGCTAGATAATTCAATTTTAAGATACGACATTTCTGTAGCAGAGGGACGAACTGAGGTCGGGCGGACAGTGTTACCAGATCTCCTTGGCGAAATAACGAAATGTATGCAGTTGTGTATATTACGCCTGACCCACCCAATCGGGATACTTTTAGCTCCTATCCACAGGATCTATTTTATTTTTAAAGGTCCCAAAGGACATTAGGTTAGGTCCCGAAGGTAGCCACAGTCTAGGTTAGGTCAGGTCAGGTCAGGTTATATCGTCTGGTGATCAAAAAATTATTTATCCCAATTTTAAATTATTGAATTTCCCGCTCAACTGGGCTACTTATTGAACATTCTTCATATAATTTACCAAGTGTGGACAGAAGTTGCCTAAAATATGGAAGTATTCCTGTATCTGGCAACACTGCCATCAGTGGTGGGAAGTCTGGAACCCACTAGGAAAGCTGCCTTCCGGTTTCAAAGTAAATACATACAAATGTTATTCATGTTTTTACATATTTCCACATAATATAACAGTCTCCAAAATAAAAAGGGAAAAGAAATGGGCGATTTCGTTGACAGAAAGTGTGAAAATCGAGGACGCAGATAATCGCAATATTTACCCTAATGTCTAATGCTAGTGAGTAATGAAGGTAAAAACATCGTAATACCAACCGGCAATAAATAGAGTAAGTAGATATTTACCATAGATAATTACCGTTTCTTCATAATATAATAATTGTGATTTTGTCATAAAAGTCAAATTTATATGTTTCTTTCAGGTACCGAGATGATTAATTGAGTAAGAAGCCAGGGAGGACAAATAATAAAGTTGCAAGATGATAAAGTTGCAAAAAAAAAAAAAGCGCTGATTGACCCGGCGACCAGACCAACACACACACCGGGTAGGCTATACAGGTCATGGATGCATCACTCGGGTATACTACAGGTCATGGATGCATCACTCCAACGACACTTTACCCGCCGCGGTGATCAGAACAATAGTAAGGACGGGATATCTTGAAACATTTGAAACATTTATTTATAGCGAACAGTTATACAAAAATACAAAAAAAAAATATATAAGTATAAGCATAGAAAACTTGAGGTGTATGCTGTAGTAAACTCGCAATATACAGTGAATAATTAATTGTTTATACCACTTCATTTTATACACAGTCACTCCATTGAAGACCACCAATGTATGTTTTCCCAGGCTCCTGTTATTCATTACCATACTCACTATTAATATATATGAATTTACTGAGTCTGTGTTAAAAGGAAAGTACTAAATTTATTCGTCTTTTATGTTGTTCAGTAAAATAACCCCAGATATTGAATGTTTACGATTTCAGAATTTATAACACAAAGAAAGAACCATATGCAAAAGTAGTCATGGACCCTATAATTATAATACTGTTCTGTAACTTGTAAAATGACTCCTGAAATTTGATATACCACCATTGTATCAGTCTTTATCATTGCTTAAGGGGGTGCGGGAATAGGGGGACAGGCTTGGGGGGGGGGTTTAGGGGGTGCGGGAGTAGGGGGACAGGCTTGGGGGGGGGGTTTAGGGGGGTGCGGGAGTAGGGAGACAGGCTTGGGGTGGAATTACTTTATTGGTGAATTGGACTGTTCAAAACTTCAAAACCAAATCTGTACATATACTTATTAGTGCTCATGACTGTACAACTGTTGTCCTGTTTCCTCCTCAGCAAGAACAAGTGTGTCTAAGTGCCAACACACACACACACACACACACACACACACACACACACACACACACACACACACCCAGGACCTCAAACATCCACCCAGAGAAAGATACCCAAGACCAGACAAGCTTTATCTCTCATATCTTCAATAAAAATGGAGATGCAGAAACAGCCAAGGAAGCAACACCAGGTGAGATCTATGTGTGTGTGTGTGTGTGTTTTTGTGTGTGTGTGTATGTGTGTGTGTCTATGTGTCTATGTGTATGTGTGTGTGTGTGTCTATGTGTGTGTGTGTGTGTCTATATGTGAGTGTGTGTGTCTATGTGTGTGTGTGTGTGTGTGTGTGTGTGTGTCTATGTGTGTGTGTGTGTGTGTCTATGTGTGTGTGTGTGTGTGTATGTGTGTGTGTGTGTGTGTGTGTGTGTGTGTGTGTGTGTGTGTGTTCTTACCTATTTGTATTTTTACAGGATTGAGTCAAACTCGTATTGTCCCATATTTTAAAAAACCCAATTATCATATTTTTCTTTAAAGTTATGTATGTATGTTTTTGACACACACCACTTCTTCTGGTAATTTATTCCATTCGTCTATTACTCTATTTGGAAAACTATATTTCTGTACATCTTAATCTCCTCTTCTTTTAATTAATTTCTTACTGTGTCCTCTCATTGTAGGTATTCCTTGTTGACATAAGTTATCTATATCTATCTTTTATTTTTCTGTGACACATTTGTAAACCATAATCATATCTCCTCTCTTTCGTCTTTCTTCCAGTTAAGGTAACTTTAGTTTCTTTAGTCTTTCTTCATAGCTTAGTTCTCTTAGACTTGGTAGCCATCTTGTTGCTGCTCTTTGTACTTTTTCTAATTTGGTGATATGTTTCTTTAAATGTGGGTTCCATACTACTGCAGCATATTCCAAGGTAGGCCTTATAAAGGATGTTATTATTTTCTTGACCATTTCTTCGTCTGTATAAGTGAAGGCCACTCAAAATTTGCTAACAATGTATATGTGTTTCTCACTTTTTCATTTGTATGATCATCTGGTGTCAATTTCTTATTTATCGTTTCCCCTAAATCTCTTTCTTTCTCTGTTTGATTTAATATTTTATTTCAAAGCTTGTATTGCCAATTTGGTCTTCTCTCACTTCTTCCAAACTTAATAACATGACACTTATCTGCATTAAACTCCATCTGACATTTATTAATCGCAGTCAATTCTTTTGTCCAAATTTTCTTGTAACTTTTTACAGCAGTCTTCATTTTAAATTATTCTTTGTATATTTGTATCATCAGCAAACATATTCATATATGTGCCTTCTGTAATATTTACTTGTATATCATTTATATAAATTAAGAACATTATTGGTGCCAATACTGAGCTCTGAAGAACTACACTTGTGACCTTCAGCCACGGAGAATAGTTCCCTCTTAGGCTGTGTTTACACCAAGCAATTCGCATTGCGTCAAGTCAGTCTCAGTCAAGGCGCGTCATGACCCGCCAGCCCCAGTTACCATTAATTTATATGGATGTTTGGTAAAACCGTTTACACCAGATGCGTCGAGTCCATTCAAGTCACGCTGCATCACGTTGCGTTGAGTCAATGATGCAGCTGGACCCATTTCTGCTTCAGTCAACAGTGAGTCCACGATGGACATACAATGGAAGTGACAATTACTCAGAGTATTCTAACCTCTGAGAAGTTTCCTTGTTTATGTCCCTCTATGAAGATCTCTTTCCATACATTAAATTCCTCTGCCTTACACATTGATTAGTTAAATTCCTTGTTTGTAAACTGTATCTTGATGTACCAGCAGACATAAATGAACTGTGTTCATGTTACTTTTCTTTAGTATTGTCCAACATATAAGCCTGCTTGTAAGTATTGCTGCAATTTTCAATAAGAAAACTTCTTACGTTTAAAAAATTGCAATTTTTTCTTCAACCCCAACTACACGCCTGTAATTAGTGTCCATCTTCCTTATGGAAAATCCAGTCAAGTCCACCAGCTTCTTGATATTTCACTTGTCATCCTAAATATGTTGTAAAATTTTTCTGTATGGTTCAACAATTCTAGGAATAAATGACTGAAGCTTCCAAAATCTGGCCTTTTGGTGTTCAGGTCATGCATTCAAATTTGTGTTGTCTTACGTCTGTGATGACAAAGCCATAATATATCAGTCACTTCAGCTGGAGAAAATGCATCCATTATCTTTGAAATCTGGTAGTGAGTAATGACTTGACTGAGGGTGACACAGTTGGTGTGGACGGAGATTGTTGTTTTGACTCACACCAAATGACTGAGACTGACTTAACACAATGCGACTTGCTTGTTGTAAACGCAGCCTTAGTACTGTTCTCATTTTTCTTCCAACTAGGAAATCTTCCATCCATTTTAATAGTTTTCCTTTCACGTCTCATTTATGTTGTAATTTCTATACTGTATAGTCATTGATGTGTAGTGGGTAGTGAAGGTGTTGCAGAGGTAGTGGTGATGTGTGTAGCGGGGGTCACTTCACATCTTCACTACAATATTTTGGCATCAAGAAAACATAAAAACAACCAACCATAATTTTAGCACATCGTCTATTTCCACACTTCACATCTTCACTACCAAAATTATTCTAGCACATCCTCACTACCTACTACAGTACCATACCATAGTTAATGCAGCACATCCTAACTACCCACATTCTTATCACTTGACTTGCCACTTCACGGTATATCTTCACTACCCATTACACATCTACACTATCACTGTCTGTTCCTCCTTCCTGTCCCTCCTTGGCTTCTCATTTTATTTGTGCTTGCTTTCCCACCTCTCTCTATATAAATATTCCTCCCCCCTAGTGTTACAGAGTTAGGAGAGAGAGAGAGAGAGAGAGAGAGAGAGAGAATAAAAGATAGCACGGTCTCCTTTCTTCCTCAACAAAAAATGGTTCCAAATTGGCTCTAAGAATTGTAATGACTGATTGATTACCTGATAAAATTAGGGTTTAAATTAACAAGGACCCAGTCTGATTATAACTGTTGGTAAGAGACATTTTATTCTTAGTGGGGTAGGCCTAATACACTTTTGATACATTAGAGAGCGCCTTGATTCCTCCAAAGTGTGCCAAGAAACAGAACCAGCTGGATTGATAGAAATAATGGTGGACTGTGTTTCTTGGAAGAGTTTGGAGGAATAATTTGCTCTAGATTTCCCAACACAGTACAGTACTATCCTCTTAATTGTTTTTTTTTTTTTGTTAAGGGAAGCAACCTTTTGTGGTCAATCACAGATAAGTAAATAATTATATGACCTAAGATACTGGTTTGGTAAACATACATACATACATTCCAGTATTTTATAAGTTGTAATAATTAAGAAGAGCCACATAGATGTTTCTTACCAATTCTTTCATTGATAGTGGTTTTTACTAAATTACAATTACTATTAATTATGCACCCAAAGTTTCCATAAGACAAACAAGTCATTCATTGACTTGAGTAACAGAGTGCTCATGGCACAATGGAGTACATACATTAGAAAAAAGAAAAATTAGCTTGTCACTGAGGGAACAGAAATAAAAGCATCTCTGACATGAACACTTAACAAATATAGCGCATAAAAAGAGAGAACATGAAAAAAACATAAAATGCACAACACTATATAATTTTCTATATTATATAAATTAAAATGTCTTAAAAGTTTATTATACTTCCTTTTGAAAGCATTCAAGTTAGGATTAGTATCAAACACCTCATTCTTAAGATTACTCCAGAATAAAGATGTTTTGGGAATGAATGATGTCTGAAACTGTGAGGTGTTGTCAGTTTAACACAAGGAAAATTCATTCTCTCAAAATGCCTGGTATTTATAACTGGTATATAATTTTCTGGCATGATATCGGAAAACGGGTGATGCTCATTAAGATACATTTTATAAAACATCGATAAAGATGAAAATTTACGTTGATGTTGATCATAATTTCTGTTAATTAATGAAGTCTTTAGTAATTTCCCAGTGTGCCAGTGCATCACCAGCTTTGATTTTGCCCCTATGTTTGCCCAGGTTAGGTCCCGGTAGTTTGCCCCGTTTAGGTCCCGGTAGTCTACCCCGTTCCAGATTAGGTTAGGTTAGGTCAGGTCAGGTAAAGTCAGGCTAACTCTAAATCATATAGATATTAACTATTTCATGTATTTACTTGTTTTACTCTCAGTCCAGCTTCTTGAAGGGAGGAACAAACCTGGTCTAAATGTACTTGTCACCCTGATATTTCAACATATTATAATAAAAACAGTGAACGATGGATTAGCAGAAAAGTTTTTAAAAATTGTGTGTGGCTCAACCTAACTTTACCACCCTGATAACTTGTTAGTGGTGTACAGTACACTTTGGTTGGTGTAATTTGTCTTTGACTCCATTACAATTAAGAGGGTGCAGAAGTAGGGGACAGGCTTGGGGGGGGACTGGAGGGGGTGCAGGAATAGGGGGACAGGCTTGGGGGGGGACTGGAGGGGGGGTGCGGGAATAGGGGGACAGGCTTGGGGTGGGTAGAAAGCCTGTCCCCTATTCCCTCAACCCCCCCAAAGCCTGTCCCCCTACTCCTGCACCCCCCCCCCCCCCCCAAGCCTGTCCCCCTATTCCCGCACCCCCTTAAGAGAGGTTATCTTGTTGGTGAACTGGAAGGTGTAAGATTCCTCCAAACTAAGCCATGAAACAGATCCCCTATTAGTACCACTGAATGTGTGTGTGTGTTTCCTGGTTAAGTTAGGAGGAATCAGTAGCCTTTCAATTTACCAACAAGAGAGAATATTTCCTTAATTAATGTATGCTGTCTTGGAAATATCTCTCAACACACACACACAGGCAGCCTCAACATCTATATAGACACTTTGCACTTTTACTTAATACTTGTACTGCTAATCATAGTGTGTTTGTTGACGTACTGTTTGTATTTCTCTCACACGTCAGCAGTCAGTCAGTCAGTCAGTCAACATGGACACCCAGCCGTTTATAAGACTGGTATTGCTGGTCATGGTGTGTTTGTTGACATGGTGTTGTTGTACCACCACTTCGGCCACCAAGGACTATTACCAAACACTCGGGGTTCAACGCTCGGCCACCGTACAACAAATCAAGAAAGCTTACCGTAGATTGGCTGTCCGGTACCACCCAGACAAAAACAAGGAGGAGGGAGCAGAGGAGAAGTTTAAACAAATTTCTGGAGGTGGGTTGTGTGTGTGTGTGTGTTGGTGTGTGTGTGTGTGTGTGGGTGTGTGTATGTGTGTGTGTGTTCTTACGTACTTGTATCTTTACATGTGTGAGTGTGTTGGTGTGTGTGTGTGTTGGTGTGTGTGTGTGTGTGTGTGTGGGTGTGTGTATGTGTGTTCTTACGTACTTGTATCTTTACATGTGTGTGTGTGTGTGAGTGTGTTGGTGTGTGTGTGTGGGTGTGTGTATGTGTGTGTGTGTTCTTACGTACTTGTATCTTTACATGTGTGTGTGTGTGTGAGTGTGTTGGTGTGTGTGGGTGTGGGTGTGTGTGTGTGTGTGTGGGTGTGTGTATGTGTGTTCTTACGTACTTGTATCTTTACATGTGTGTGTGTGTGTGAGTGTGTTGGTGTGTGTGGGTGTGGGTGTGTGTGTTGGTGTGTGTGTGTGTGTGTTGGTGTGTTCTTACGTACTTGTATCTTTACATGTGTGCCTGTGTGTGTGTTGGTGTCTGTTGGTGTGTGTGTGTTTGTGTTGGTATGTGTGTGTTGGTGTGTGTGTGTGTGTGTTCTTATGTACTTGTATCTTTACATGTGTGTGTGTGTGTTGTACTGCCCAGACGAAAACAAGGAAGAGACGGAGCAGAGTAATTTAGGCAGATAGTGGCAAGTGGGTTGTTGTGTAGTGTATTATGTTGTGTTGTCTGTCCTGGAGTGGTGTTGTGATATATTGTGGTGTTGTGATATATTGTGTTGTTGTGATATATTGTGGTGTTGTGATATATTGTGGTGTTGTTGTGTTAGGTGGTAGAAGCCCATGATGGTGAACAGCAATTACAAGTCTACTAAACTTTAAAAATTATTGCATTACAGCTTACTAGGTTCTGTCCAACAAGGAGAAGCGCAGACAGTACGATATGTTGGGCCACGCCTCTTACATTCAAAGCGAAAGTGGTGGTGGTGGTGGTGGTGGTGATGGCGGTGGCAGCTGGGCAGGACAGCAGCAGTTCCATTCACCCTTCTACTTCTTTAATTTTGACAACTTCTTTGACAACGGTGGAGATGCAAGACATTTTGTGAGTATACCCGTTTTGCTGTGTACAATTGCGGACGTATGAAACAAACCCACTTCTAACAGACCCCTTATTAAGCATAGACTAGGACTCACCTCTACACACAATGTTACATATAAACCTATGTTCAGTGAGGAGCCGTGTTTCAAGTGTCTCTTTCAACTGTTGATGTGAGTGTAGTGTTGTATATTAAGGGGGTGCGGGAGTAGGGGACAGGCTTGGGGGGGTACTGGGGGGGGGTGGTGCAGGAATAGGGGGACAGGCTTGGGGGGGTGCAGGAATAGGGGGACAGGCTTGGGGGGGGGGGGGTAGAAAGCCTGTCCCCTATTCCCGCACCCCCTAAACCCCCCCAAGCCTGCCCCCCTACTCCCGCACCCCCCAAAACCCCCCTAAACCTCCCCCAAGCCTGTCCCCCTATTCCTCCACTCCCTTAACATACTATAACCACATCATACACACAAACACACATCTATACTGATGACACACACAAACATACCGGTACTCACTAAAGTCACTACAGTATATTGACACACTTACTTAAATTATCCTCTTTCTCCCACTCACAAATGCTCTCCCTTTGCCACATACAAAAGTTCTCTCTTTCTCTAAAATTTACATAATCTCTCTCATTTCACCAGAACCAGCGTAAAGGGAATGGATTTGGCAATGGAGGCAGGTAGCAAAATTGCTATGTGGTGCAATAGCGAGTTGGCAACATGATCACCAGTTACACAATCTGTAATTAAGGGAATACGTATATGTACGTATAAAATGTAAGTGTATTCATATGTAGGAATGTGTATATATATATATGTATGAGTTTAATTATGTATGAGTACGTATGTATACACTGTACTGTTGTTGAAGTTCCTCAAGGTGTCTGGCTGAGCAGCCCTGAGCTTCTGAGGAAGGCCATGGCCTGAACTGGGCTTTCCCACAATGCCCTCAGAGAGTGTATGTTGTGTTGTTGGCGAGTGTGGTTGTGTGTATTGCAGTCTTCCATAATGTGTTTAATAGAATGGGGTGTTGTGTTGCATCCCAGACAGGCATCCACAATGGCTCCATCCAGCTTCTTCTGATATGTCAGAAGGGCCGGGTGGTGGCCACACTGCAGCCTGGCCAGGTGGACTCTGTATTCACAGGGAAGGGAGGATTCAGATGGGTGGATGTTAGGAGGTGGTGTATGCAGCTGAGTGTTTGGATGGACTGGTGAGTGATTTGAATATGGATATGTTTCTGGAGACTGGTTTGGGGTAAAATATGATATTATTTGTGTATGGTATTGTGTACTGGGTGTTGTTTTGATGTTCCTTGGTATGTGTGGGTGTTGTGCCATGTAGTGTAGTGGATGGTGTGGGTTTGTGGAGGCTGCAGCAAGTGTTTGTGTGCCTCTCATGTCAAGGTGATCCTTGATTTTGAAGACTTTGGTACTGTAAATGTATTTACATGTTGCCCAGAGATGATTGAGCCCAAAACATTACAGAATAAGGATACAAGATCTTCCCAAACCCAGTCATCTATAACTGTCAGTATGAATCATTAACACATATTTATATAATTATGTACATCCACGATTCAAAGTTTGGCCACCCCACTTGGATGACAGGTAGGTGAAGTCAGTGTTTAAGATATATAGTAAGGGTAAATGATGAGAGAGACAACTTGGATGACATGTACAAAGTTACTGTTAAAGATATTCTGTATAAGGCTGGATGATCAGACAGACAACTTTATAATATTGGTGCTTGGTTTGTAACAGTTTGAGTTTCACTTAAGATTCTTTAGTACTGTTCATGGTTTGTGAAATGTGATGTTCACCATCAGTCTCATTACCAAAATAATACAGTGTGTCTGATAGTGTAGTGTATATTTAATCCTGGACTTCACCTTCCTGCCATGCAGCAGCTATTTAAGAAAGTGACAAACATTGGATTGTGGCTGTATACATTAGTCTCTATAAGGAGCCTTGGTATATGCATCAGTATGTTTATGTATATGTTAGTGTGCATGTAGGCACGAATGCATATGAATGGTTTTAGTTTATACATTTCTATGTATACATAAGATGACCCACAGTGATGACAACATCCTTGTCAATCATATCCACTATATGTTATACTTGTGTCCATCAATTCAACCTTGACAATAATTTGTAGGTGACATCTACAATAAAAAATCTATTTTCTAATTGGATGACAAACAATAAGTTTTACATTGAATTTTGGGACACAATTTTTGTTATGGATTATTTGAGCAGTAAAGTTTTTCTATCTATTATATAAAGAACGCTTTCTGTTAGTTGATTATTTAGCAGTAAAGCTTATATATCTATAATATTAAGAACACTTTCTGTTAGTTGATGTGTGTATGTAAAGGATTACTTCATATTTTATTATATATCTATTATACAAAGAACATTTTCTGTTAGTTGTTGTTGAAGTTCCTCAAGTTGTCTGACTGAGCAGCCCCAACCTTCTGTTAGGTGATTTGTTTTATCTTAATTAAAGAACTTCATTTTAATTTTACTTTGCCTTAACTTACATATTTGAAATCCTTTTAATACCAAAAAAGATTGAACTCCAAGGTCATGTGAGGTCACTGGAGGTCATTTCTAGGTAAACGGTGCAAGACAGAGACTTCACTATGAAATATAAAAATGTTTATTGACCACATAAATGGGTTATTGAGTGAGGTCCCATCCACCACCGAGGTCATTTGAGGTCAGTTTTAGGTCAGGAGTGTGTGTACCATAGAGATATAAAGGTTAGGAGTGTGTGTACCATAGTGATATAAAAGTCTCTGTACAGTTCTTGGCTAATAACTCAGGAACTACACATTCTACAACATAACAAGGACACATTCAGATTTGGTGGAGAAGGAAGGAAAATGAAAAGGAAGGGAAAAGGAAATGATGGAGGTGGAGGAAGGAAAGGAAATGATGGAGGAGGTGGAAGGGAAGGAAAAGTTAGGATGAAAATTAAACTTATTATGTTATATCTTTGCAGACAACAAACTCCTACACGGCGATTGAAGAAACTTGGTGAAAAGGTGTTGTAATAATCACCTACAATCAATGATGACTGAAGAATTAAGGGAGTAGAGAAGAGAAGTTGTTGTTGTCGTCGTTGTTCTCGTTCTCCCGGGGCAGAATGGCCTCCTGCCCCACAGACCCCCAGTATGCCCTGGTCGCAGTGAAAAAACAAATTAAAATAAAGGGGGGGCTGCATGGCCCTATATGCCCGGGCTACCGAAGCACAACAGTGAAGAATGACCAGCCATGAAAGAGGTGAAGGGAAGGGAGAAACACAGGGGTCAAGAAGGTGACCTTACCACATCCCAGACCTGACCTGATCAGAGCCAAGATATTAGGATTTATGGAGGAAAACAGTGGAGTTCATTTAGCACATATCCCATATACCTCCTTATATCCCTTTATATCCCTGTAGTATACCTAGGATACTCCTATATGATGATGGGTGTGTGTTATGACTACAAGGGACGTGGTGTTGTAGGAACCCAATCAGAGATCACCACTATATAGCTTCATAATCTCTCCATAAACAGACCAAAATCAAAACAATACTATGGTGTACAATATGTGGTTCCCTCAGCCAGCCACAATATAACTGAATCACCTGTGGTTCCCGGGACGATGATAACAACCACCACCACCACCTAAGACAGCTTGAGGAACTTCAACAACAACAACAACCACCACCATCTATGGTTTGTACGACTAAACCAAAGAGGATTGATAGATGGTGAACTGTGTCTTCTCTTTGGAATCCACGGTTGGTGTTATTGGTGTGTATTGTGTACCGTTTGTAATGAATGTGTACAATACAGTAAACCTTAATAGTACAAAAATGTCCATACATCTATATTACATACTGTACATACTTCACACCTTGTCTTTCAGTATTATCCCCTTAAAGAATGTCCACACAACTACTCTCATACATACATTACATACTCTACTCCTTGTCTTTATATTTCAGTTCTATCCCTTTAAGGAGGAAGTACAGTGTTGGTAAATCTGGAGTAAATTATTCCACCAAACTATTCCAAGTAACACTCCACCATTATTTTTGTTAATCTGGTCATGTTTCCAGGCATACTTTGGAAGAAGTCTCTGGAGAGTGACAGTATAATGGTTGTGTGTCCAGAGAGAAAGATAGTGAGGAAGACAGGAAATGAGGAGCTCACCAGACCCTAACATGACTACTGTCTGTGAGAGACTGAGTTAGCACATATACTGGGACCTGTGTATTGTGGGCCAAAGATGACAGTATGTGCACAGTGTGTCCATTTGTCTGGCTGACCTGTACTACCTAGACTGTGCACCTCAAAGGCCCACACTCGGTACCCCTTAAGCTGGGTTCCCACCTAGCCAACCTTCCCTCCTGATGTCCGACCATTCAAAAAAGCAGTGGTCGGCTCTAATCATCACCATGTTCGAGGACAAGACCCGCGTTGTCCCATCAGGACGGCTATAGTCGCCCAGGGTTGGCTGGGCAGGTGATATTTTTGAACATGCGCAAAGTTGGACGGGGTGGTCGTCATGGTTGTCAAACGTTGGCTTTGGTCGGTTCACTCGTCCTCGACCATATTAATGGTCAGGGGGTGGTAGGGGATCTCCCCCCGGCAGGACGTGTTTAGTTTTCCATAAACGGGCACAGGACGACGACCAAATTTTGAAAAACATAATGCTGGCAAATGTCCCCGATGTAGTAACAGGGCGTCATGTGATGCCGGCGATACATTTCATTCTCCAAGTCTCCTGTCGTACTTTGCCTGTGCAACATCTCACTCCTTCAATATCACCTTCATGCACTACAAAGATGTCTGCCACTGCAAAGACCACCTTCAAGAAGATGAAGAAGGTTTGTCCTTCCTCAGAAGGACCATCAACTTTCTCCTCAGTATCTGTCTCTCTTGTTGAGCCCCCTACTGGAGGAGACAGTGGTTACCACAATGATGTTTGGACAACAACAGTGCAGAAGTGGCTCCCATATTTTACCCTACTCCTGTTGCCAGCACCTTCAAGCCCGAGACGTGGGCTCAGGTAGTGCATCTTCCTTCGAGTCCTCACGAAACCAGGATCACAATTCAGGATTTTCTCTCAACAGTTTCCAAAGTAGGTTGTGGTAGTGGTCTTGAGATTCCCTCCCTACCAAATAGGGCTTCACCCACATTGATCTTTGCTGTTTCTTCTTCAGTTCTTTACACAGCTTAAGTAGCTTGGCCATGCACTCCATAGTTTAGTGCATATTGTACATACAAAAGCAAGTCACAAGGGTTGAGTACAGACAATTCCATGTCAATATTGAACAGAGGTTCTTAGGGAAGATGTTGTTCCAGTAGAAGGGCTGAGTAAACTGTCAACTCATCACATCGCCTCGTCCTACTCACATCCATGTAAGGTTTTGCCCAAGTTGTGTTGTAGACCTATCCTCGACTATCCAAGATCATTCCTCTCCATTCCTCTCCAATCGGGAACATACCAGGGTCTTGTCTTAGTCTGGACGGCTATTGTCGGGGGGTTGGACTCAGAGGTGAGGGGGGTGTGGCATTGTCGGCATAAGTCGTGCACAAATATCCACTTCCTCCGAAACTTTGGTGGTCATGAGGGAAGGTCGGCTAAGTGGGAACCTGACTTAAACCTTCACAAGAGGGGGATATGTGTCACAGACTTTCCCTTCAAACAAGGTCAAGGTACTGTACATTATGAAAGTAGAGTTGTTGTTGTTGTTGAAGTTCCTCAAGGTGTCTGGCCGAGCAGCCCCGAGCTCCTGAGGAAGGCCATGGCCTGAACTGGGCTTTCCCACAATGCCCTCAGAGAGTGTATGTTGTGTTGTTGGCGAGTGTGGTTGTGTACATTGCAGTCTTCCATAATGTGTTTAATAGAATGAGGTGCTGTGTTGCATCCCAGACAGGCATCCACAATGGCTCCATCCAGCTTCTTCTGATATGTCAGAAGGGCCGGGTGGTGGCCACACTGCAGCCTGGCCAGTGGACTCTATCCTCACGGGGAAGGGAGGATTCAGATGGATGGATGTCAGGAGGTCATACAAGCAGCCGAGTGTTTGGATGGACTGGTGAGTGATTTGAGTATGGATAATCAGATGGGTGGATGTCAGGAGGTCGTGTATGCAGCTGTGTGTTGTTTTAGAGTGTTTGGATGGACTGGTGAGTGATTTGAATATGGATATGTTTCTGGAGACTGGTTTGGGGTAAAATATGATAGTATTTGTGTATGATAGTGTGTACTGGGTGTTGTTTTGATGTTCCTTGGTATGTGTGGGTGTTGTGCCATGTAGTGTAGTGGATGGTGTGGGTTTGTGGAGGCTGCAGCAAGTGTTTGTGTGCTTCTCATGTCAAGATGATCCTTGATTTTGAGGACTTTGATTTCATAGTATAGGTGGTCTATAAGTGTGAAGCCTGTGATTATCTTTAGGGCTCTATTCTGTATGGTCTGTATTTCCCCATTAAACAAACTCCAGCAAATGAGACAAAAAGAGTTGTAATTGGTTCACTGCTATTTCAGATGATTTGAAAATTCAGGGCGAAATTTTGTGTTGGTAAATCTGGAGCAACTGATTCCTCCAAACTATTCCAAGAAACCACACCATTAGTTTTGTTCATTTGGTCCTGTTTCCTGGCATACTTTGGAGGAATCAAGACACTCCAATGTAACAAAAGTGAATTACCACCTTAAACACACCTGGATACTTATTTCATGTAGCTCATTATTACACCTATAATAGTGGTGTATATTTTTTATGTAATTTGTCTTGGCTTGCATTACATTTATTAAATAATCAAGAAATTAAATGAGGGATTTGGTACATTTTCACCAGGATAAATAATGGAATATTGAAGCTGTGAAAATTTATATAGTTCCATGTACTGTTTACCTTTCTGTACAAACAAAACACTACCCTATACAGTACAGTCCCTGACAATAGTGACGCCCCTCGCCTTGAGGTACATTGAACCAAAAGTACAAGCTTTTGTTTCCATACTATGATCATTTTCATATAATTAAATTATAACCAACTGTGCCTCCTCTCACCCACTGCCTTCCTCCTTCCCCCACACTGAAGTAGTGGCTGCGGGTTTTCATATGGGTCAAGGAGAAGGACGTCACTATAGTCGGGGACTGTACATACATACATACATACATTTAATTCTCTCTTTATATATATAAACTATATACAGCTTAGTCACTCTATCTGTAAGTGGAAGAACACCAAGGAAATAGAAGGAAGGTAGGGACACTGGAAGAACTGTAAAGGAGTGACTGGATCAAAGTACATTAATGCCTTGTTTTCCACTGTTGTTATAGGTGTGTATATACTGCTGCTTTGTGTGCAGACATGTACAGTTGAACAAGTAGAAAGTGCATCATGACAAATCTGTGTATATATATGTCAACAATTGGCAGTTGTTTGTAGTAAACCCTGGTATATTTATGAATGAATCACTAGGAACCCAAAGCCAATGTAAGGTCAAACTTGATTGGCTGAACTTTGAGTGGTGGTGAAGATAATGCCATATTCAGCCAGATTTTTCTTGCACTTTCTACTTGCTCAACTGTACATTAAACCCTCATTATTCACTGTGTATATGGGTGTGTATATACTGCTACCTATGTGTGTGTGTACATTAAGGGGGTGCGGGAATAGGGGGACAGGCTTGGGGGGGTTGCAGGAGTAGGGGGACAGGCTTGGGGGGGGTTAAGGGGGTGCAGGAGTAGGGGGACAGGCTTTGGGAGGGGGGGGTTTAGGGGGGTGCATTACTGTGTGTGTGTGTGTAATGTACAGAGGGATTACAGTACACAGATTCATTACAAACAGAACAATACACACCCATAACACCAACAATACAAAAAGAATTACTGTATTTTAAAGTGCTACCCACCACCACCAACACTTTATACAACCACAACAGTAGGCCCTGGATAAAAGATGATTACATTTGGCACTATCCTTTTAATACAGGGCTCAGTGAATCATTTAGTCTGTATGGTAATGAATAACACAACTTTACATAAACCTGGGAAAACATTTAATTTTGATGGTCTTCAATGAGGGACTGAGTGTAAATTGAAGTGATGGATACAAGTTATCTATTCATTGTATATCCAGGGTCTACTTACTGTACAATGTTTTACTCTTATTACACACACACACACACGGGGAGGGCTGTAGTGGGAAATTATTTATGTGGTCACCTGTACAGCTCCTTGAAGCTTTGTTTATGTTCCATCAAAACACACACAGTAAGCATTTTAGGGGGAGAAACTCACCATGGTAAATATTGGAGGGCTACTGAATCCTCCAGACAATGTTACCAGAAAACAGATTCCCTATCCGTAGCATTGAGGTGATTTGTTTCCTGGCCAATAGTTTGGAGGAATCAGTAGCAGCCATCTAATTTACCAGGAAAAAAGTTGTCCCCTTAAATTACCTGCAAAACCTACTGCTTCAGACATGGTGTTGTTGATGGGTTCTCAGAATGATTGGTTAGTATGATATCTACTGTGTGTGTGTGCGTGTTAGAATGTTTGGTCAGCATGGTATATTCTGCCCTGTGTGTGTGTATAAAGGGAGCATCTACAGGTGATCCAGCACATGGGTAACAATTGATGGGTTGGGGAAGGAAGGTCACATTGGATATCAAGCTGCCCTGGCTAGAGTGCACAGAATATGGTGTCCTGAGAGAATGCCCCAGTCAGCCTAAACTCCCCTGGCAGGAGGACGGCAAACATGCGGTGTGGTAGTGGGCGTGAGGCCGGGGAGGGGGCGGGCACGGTGGTCCTGAGGAGGTATTCCCGCCCCACCGGCCGCCCCAGCTCACTGACGGGGCTGCCCCCTGGACCCGGGATGTCTCCATCACCTTCACTGTCACCTGGGGAGTCGTCCAGCAGCTGTGATGCCTGTAGGTATGATAATTAAAGAGGTAGTAAAGTGTTGGGTGGTAAATCTGTAGTAGTTTATTCCTCCAAGCAACATGCCACCATTATATTATTGCCATCCATGTACCATTGTTCAAACATATCCTAAATGAACACAGTAGCTTGTGTTGTTCTCGCCGCTTTCCACTAGCAGTTGTCAGAGTTGTCAGAATACTTCAAGTGCGAAAGTGAGGCCCAGGGAGAGAGAGCTGTCACAAAAGATAATGCCCTCGGGGGCTATGCTGTATAAATATTACAAGTCTTTAATTAACAGTAACCGATAAGTTCTTTATTAACACTTCGTGAATCTGGGAACTAATAAGGCCGATGTGACCCCACTTATCGTCGGCCTTAATTGTTTTATTCTAAACATGTTCTTTCTAAAGTGCTGAATAACTCCTCAAAACCTATCAGATTATTATGATTTTAATTTTCACTAATATTAGTTAGACAGAAGATCATGTCAGTTTATAAGTTGTGAACACAGGGTCGTATGCAAGAATTTCCATTGTGTTGACGATGGTGTGGTAATGATATGATAGCTCTGTTATTTGTATAGGAAGTCATTGTATTGGTACTACACCATCATCTACACCATCAATGTTCTTGCCTACAACACTCTGGCTTTCTTTGTAAGCAGCAACTTGGCAGCAAAGAATGGAGATAAATGAAGCTGTTCATACACAGCAATAACTGCATACAAAGCACCACTGCTGGCAGTTAGAGCAGCTGGCTTCACCACTAGCAGATTGACTATGTATAAAACTGAATTAGACACTTCACGATAATGGACAAATCAATATTCCATTCTCCAAATGCTGTATTATTTCCCAGGATCAGATATATATATCCAATCTTCCCTTCACATGCTACAGCTTTGCAGTGCTGATAAGTTGCCATGAGTGAAAGGAACCTTAGTATGAATATATAGGTAACTACATGAACAGACCTTACATCCCTCATATATACTATAAATCTGTGGCCTCACCAACTGACCTTATATGCCTGCTGAAACAACCTCTGCACCACCCTGGCTGCCTCCCCCCGTGGTCCCCCTTCTAAGGTCACCTCGGGGGAGTCTAGTAGTCTCAGTACAAGGTCCTCTAGGGTGGACCTCCTCTCGCTACCTCCCTCTCCACCACCTTCTCCTCCTCCATCACAACTAGCCCCTCCATTTCCCGTTCCTCCTCCGCCACCGTTATTGTCACCCAGTATCTTGTGTCGTACACTTTGTGCTCGGGCAACACAAGCCTCCACCTCAGCCACCTGCTCCACTAACTCCTGGTATCTGTAAACAACAACAACAACATACAGTACTGTCATATTCATCATTACCTTTTTGTTGTGTTTTGTCTGTTTGTTAACTGCATTATACAAAACATTCTGTGTGGATTTAGACAAAGTTTTAACAACAGTGGTTATTGTGACTGGAAACAACTCACAAGTGTTCTGCAATTATCTTGATCCAGATTATATTATATATTATTGTGAACGTTTGGTATGAATGGGGGTGAAATCTGGATTTTAAAAGTAGAGTTTTGTGATTACGCATGTACGCACATACACACAAGGGCACACATACATACTTGTCAGGGTCAGGTGGTTGCCTGGAGAGTCGTGTAGCACGTTGAGCGATAACATTGAGTACTGATGCGAGTGTGTTACTGTGTCTGGGTTGTGGCAGTGGTGTGGTGGAGGCAGGTAGGGAGAACAACAGCCTCTCCTGGGCCAGACGACAGATGGCCGCGTGTAGGACGGTGGGCAGGAGGTGACAGCAAGCAGCACCAGGACCCAGCGACCCCAGCCAGTGTAGCACCTCCTCAGCGCCTCGGGTGTCATCAAACAGCCGCTTCTGACGACGCGCTGGTACCGGCTTGGCACTGTTCCATACCTGTAGGTTGGGTTATAAGGTTTGGTTTGGTTTTGTAAGGGAAGTTTTATGTGTACTGCTTGTCATTATACCACACCTATAGGATAAGTTACTGTAGGTTAGGTTAGGTTAGTTTAAATTTGGTTTGGTGAAATTTACGGTTTTGTAAGGGTAATTTTATGAGTACTGCTTGGGACTATTCCACACCAGTAGATTATAATTTATAGGTAATTTTATGAGTATTGTACCTGTACTATACATATTATGAACTATAGGTATTCTAGTAAATATAAATGTAGATGTTACAAATACAGAAACAAATCAAATAGTAAATATGAAAAATAAATAAAGAATAATATAACAATAAAAACAACCAGGAAACAAGAAAACCATATATCTGTATAGACTAAACATCCTGAATTTTGCTGACCTCAGACGTGTGAAAGGAAGGTTACATAATTGCCAGATTACACCTCTACTTATTTAATCCCATTCTTAAATCATTATAGAGGCCGTGAGAATGGGAACAAACTATATTTACTTAGATTATTCTTATATAGGCTTGTATCAAATATATACACAATTCATAATTATGTAATCCTAGTTTAATCTACACCAACGTCATAATTACCACACTGCTTTGACAGAGAGAAGTATAGCCACTCTTCTCTCTCTCCCTTACTGCTTTGTTTCTTGTACATATATATTTTTTTTATCAGACTTGGTGTCTTACATATTCTGTATACTTTTGTACTGCCAATATACCTTAGTAAATAAAGATAAGTCCAAGCTTTTACTCTAAACCTTTGAGTAATTCTTTTATCCCCAAGCAGACAGTGGGTGGTATTCTGACGCCAGCACCATCTCAGTAAGTGAGAGACCGACAGGTATATTCACAGGTACGCCAACACAGCAGACTGTCACACCACGGACACAACCAATCAATAATAAAATCACAACACTTAGGAAATTAAATGGAGGATTTACAGTACAGTGCAGTGCTGGTAAACCTGGAACTAATGATTCCTCCAGATTATTTCAAGAAACAAGACACCATTCATTTTGTTCATCTGGTCCTTTTCTTGGCATAATTTGGAGGAATCAAGGTGCTCCAATGTACAGTTGCTTCCACTAATAACAAAGCATGGTGTCCGGTGGGTTTGGTGAAATGTGGCACCACTGTGTTTGTTTACTTGTAGAAATGTGGCACCACTGTGTTTGTTTACTTGTAGAAATAGTAAATGAATGAACAGAATTCACTACTGCTTTAGTATCCACCATAAAGATGCTATGTAAAAAAAAAAGTGTTGTCACATTCTGCAAAACCCACTGGATGTTGTGCTTATTACTAGTGGAGACAACCGTACCTAAAGCGTATTACATGTACTGTACTCCCTTAAAGGGGAAATTTTGTGTTGGTAAATCTGGAGCAACTGAATCCTCCAAACTATTCCAAGCAACAGAACACCATTATTATTTTTGTTCAACTGGTCCTGTTTCCTGGCATATATTTGGAGGAATCGAGGTGCTCCAATGTAACAAAACTGAATTACCACCTTAAGAACATAATATAATAATACTATATATAAAATTTGTAACCCACCTCCTTCCACATGTTGCCTGGGATCTGCATTCTGGTACTGAGTGAACCTTGTGGTGGGTGTGACGAGGGGTTGGGGGGTGCCTGGCTGTCCTTGCTGCCCCCCCCACCCCCTACCTCCGTCCCACCCTCCTCTATCCAGTCCCTGGGGGAGTACCAACGCACAAAGTCCTCCAAAGCTGCACCGGGGTTGGCTGCCTGTGAGGGGTGTGTGTGTGATATGTGGGGAAGGGTATTCACTCACCGACACCACACACACTCAGCTATGACTTATCACTTTAACACTCAACTCATCACTATAACACACTCAACTATGACTCATCACCATAACACACTCAATTCATCACTATAACACACTCAACTATGACTCACCCTATAACACATTCAACTCATCACTATAACACACTCAACTATGACTCACCACTTTAACACACTCAATTCTCTACTACAACACACTCAATTCATCACTATAACACACTCAACTATGACTCACCCTATAACACACTCAACTCATCACTACAACACACTCAACTATGATTCACCCCATAACACACTCACCCCTATAACACACTCAATTCACTACTACAACACACTTACCACTACAACACACTCAACTATGACTATATTATATCTATCTATCTATCTATCTATAGCTCTGACGCCTCGTTCCCTCCAAGGGGATGGCCACGGCAGAAGTGTCTCCAGATTTTCCCTGTTCAAACACTCCCTCCTTACGTGGTCCATCCCTCCTCTGCCCCTCACGTTTCTCTCCTTTACATACTCTTCCTACTATGACTCACCACCACAACACACTCACCACTACAACACACTCACCACTACAACACCCTGAACTATGACTTGTGTTCCTTTAAATGCAGTGTGTGTGTCTAGGCCTTACATAATAAATGAGGTATTTACTGTACAACAACTGCTTTTGGGGGGGAACTTTTTTGTTATACTGTATATAGTATTGTATTAATTAAAAAAAGGGAGGACCAAACTGGAGAAAATTGTGCAACACACTAGATTTTATGTATGGTTGTGGTGGGCTATGTATTTTTTCAACCCATTATCACTATACATTATCATATTACTACCAATGTCATTCCTGAATCCATCTACCAACCCTGGGAAAGTTTGGGAGAATCACACAACACACGGTATGGTTTGCTTTAAACCCATACTGACTAGGGTCCATCTACAGGAAACTGACCTTTGACTGTGAGGCTCAGACTGTTATTTCACCACACACAATGCTGCCAAATCAGGCCAAACCCACATTACTCTGTCTTACGTGTCAGCTATTTACACACACACACACACACATACATACACTCCTAAATTAATTTGCCCGATTTGGTAGCCCTGCGGGTGGGGAAAATACCAGTTTGGACCCCAACCCAATGGTCAGAGTCTTGTAGACGGACTACTGTATAGCCTTTGTCATATATCACCTGTGGATATAAACTCTATGGTAAAAAAAAAAAAAAAGATCACACACACACACACACACACACAGAGTACAGTAGTTGTCACACCTTGAATGACTCCATATCTGATAGTAGTGCAGCAGACATGAGTCTAGCCCTGAGGTGTGACCCAAGGCTGTCTGTACCGAGGCGTAGGAGTGCGTCTGTGTGTTCCTCCAGTCTGTCCTCCGTGACGGGTGCTGGGTCCTGTGTGACAGGGATGTACAGAGGTTCTCCAGTGTGTAGGAGACGCAGGGTCCCACACCGCTTCAGACGTCCCTCTGGTTTGTCCCATGATGACCACCCTGCGCCCCCGCCCCCAGCCCCGCCCCGGACCACACCGCCCCCTCTGTTGTTGCTGCTGCTGCTCCGCTCATCCTCCTCATCCTCCACCTCCTCCTCACACTCAAAGAACTCATCCTCCTCCTCCATGTCCTCGCAGCCTGCAATCATTCAGTGTTTGTGTAAAAATGATTACTTTAGCCTCTTGTATTGTGTTTAATCATTATCTGGATTAAGGCTGTTTTTGTTTTATATATTGATTATTGTTAATCACTTTTGTATGTGTCATAAATTATACATTATTGTATTGTATGTGTGTAGTAATACATATGGTCAATAAACCATCATTCTATCTTTTAGTTTGTGTCAATGCCAGTGTTGTACAGTAGTGTATGTTGTATGGAAGTGATAAATACAGAACTATATATTTGTCATAGTTAATGATACACTATATTAGCCCCTTGAGATAATGCTAATAAATAACTTGTATCATCACTTCTTTTAAACTCAGTCCCTCATTGAAGATCACCAAACGTTTACCCAGGCTTCTGTTATTATCAAGAGTATTATGGAGGGCCGCCTTCCATGATCACCAAGACAGTGTGTTATGGTGGTTCTACTGTAAAACACACACACAGCTATATTCCAGTTACTTACCAGAGACATACGTGGCCTGCTCCCTGGCATTCCTCATCACTATACAACAGTGTATTATCAAGATTGTATTATGGAGGATATACTGTAACTACAAACATAATGTATTCTTATAGGTCTACTGTAAACACATCTATACCACCATTACTAACCAGAGATATGTGTGGCCTGTTCCCTGGCATTCCTTCTTGCTATACAACAGTTGAGCATCTGTAGTTTCTGGTGTAGGAGTGTTGATGCCAGGTCTGGTGGTCCTCCCCCGACGCCTGGCACCGCCACACAATGTTCCCATCGGAACCGCAGCTCAAGTACCACCTCATGCCAAAGGTGTGCTGCCGCTGCCAACCCACCAAGGCAGTGTATCACATGGCAGAGTGACACACCCAGACGCCACACAAGTCCATCACTACCGCTGCTCTTCATGTTACTTAGTGGACTCTGTGGTAGTGATGGATAGGAAGGACCATATACAACAATATTCATGGTGTTAACAATGGTATAGTATTGGTACAATGGGTGTGTAATGTGTCTATGGAGTCATTGTACCAGTACCACTCCATTCTCTACAAGTATAGTCACAAACCAAAGTTTCGTTACCCCCTTGGCTGACAGGAAGGCGAAGACAGTGTTAAAGATATGCTGAACAATCGGACAAACTGGTGTATGGGGTTGGTAACGAGACAGGGTGAGGTTCATTTTCCATGACTTCCGGTTTGGTTTATGGTTTGTGGAAATGAACCTCACACTGTTTCGTTACCAACCCCATACACCAGTTTGTCCGATAGTTCAGCATATCTTGAACACTGTCTTCGTCTTCCTGTCAGCCAAGGGGGTAACGAAATTTTGGTTCGCGACTGTATATCCATGGTGTTAACAATGGTATAGTACCAGTACAATGGCTGTGTGTGGTATCAATGTTGTCACTGTATTGGTTCCACACCATCATCATCATAATTATTATTGCATATGGCCAAATGAATTATTGATGATGTGATTCATTATTTGAGTGAGTGACTGACTGACTGCTGAATATATTGATTGACTTGCAGACTGATGGATTAATTGACTGACTGTTTAACTTATAGTTTACTTATAGCTGCTAGTGTCTTGACTTTTAAGGGAAATTCCTGTGTCTTCACTTATAAACACACACACACACACACACACCAGTCTAGCCCTAAGCATGGCCAAACTAACTCTAACCCTCTAAGAGTGGGCCTTCTGGCTTGTGCCAACTCTGTAGCCTCCCTCTCAAAACGTAAACACTTTTGACGGCTAATAACGTGTAAACCACTTAGGCTACACAAATATATAATACATGATATTGAAGTACAAACCTTTAGCTGTCTCCTGATGTACTTGTCAAAACTAAATGGATATATGTAGAATAGAATGGGAAGTCAGCTCAGAATGACCACATCTCAAAGCACACTTTTATACACTCCTGACAATTCTAAAAATGTTTTCACGCTCTGATTTCGTCATAAAACGTGTCAGAATCACCTTTTTCAACACAACAATATGAAATACAATGTCACTTGTTTTTATGTAATAATATGGTAATTAGCGCAAAAGCAAAGCTGAAAATACATCCTCACACGCTGACAGCTATTCCTACACTGGCAAAACAAGGTTGGTGTGACTCTAGGGAGCTCCTAAGCACACACACCCTCTGTTGTGAGCCTAATCAAGTTTGGTAGGGAGCAACTAAACTTTAAAACTGCACTGTTGACTTACGTCGTCACCCACAGTTATCCACACTTGTTGGTGGTGTCAACTTATGTCATCATCCACGGTTTAAGGGTTACAAGAGGGTATTCCTGTGTCTTCACCTCACACACACACACACACATATACATACATACATACATACATACATACACACACTCCTAACTAACCTTGAGTGGGTGTTCCTGTGTCTTTATCTTACACACACACACACACACACACACACACACACACACATAAAAACTAACCTTGAGTGGGTGTTCCTGTGTGTCCCCGTCTTCTGTCCGCCACTCTGGGACCTGACTGAGTGTGGCCTGGTATGGAAAGCTGGGTTGTTCCCCTTCAGCATCCGGGAACAAGTAGTTGAGTATGGGTACCAAGATGTCAATGGGGATGGGACCAGACTCACTCCCTGATTGCTGCTGCTGCTGCTGTGTGTTGTTGGTGTTGGTGTTGGTGGGCTGGTGTTGTGGTTTGTTGGTGTGTTGTTGTTGTCTGTGTGTGGATCTGCGTACTCGTCCCACCACTGCTGATAGGGATGGGACTGCTGGCTTGGTGAGGCGGTCCAGTGCAGAGCTGATCTGATGGTCCGGGTCTGATTGTCGGGAGAAGGAGGAGTGCAAATACAGTAGTGCAGGAGGAGAGGAAATAGTGGAGGAGTAGAAATAGTGGAGTAGGAGTGGAAATAGTGGAGGAGTAGAAATAGTGGAGTAGGAGTGGAAATAGTGGAGTGGGATTGGAAATAGTGGAGGAGGAGGAGGAGGATAAGGAGAAGGGGAATAAGGTGGAGGGGAATAAGGTGGAGGGGAATAAGGTGGAGGGAAATGAAGAGGAGGAGAATGAAGAGGAGGGGAATGAAGAGGAGAGAGAAGAGAAGGAAAGCAATACTGATTATTATCAATACCGTAGGTTCGCCTATTGTGTGTGTTCTCAATGCGTGATTCACCTATTGTGCAACGAACCCCAAATCAGCACCTTTTATTTTCTTATGTAAGCGTTTTTATAGCTAAGAGTGGCCCAAATCCGCAGCCTTTCCCAGAAGTGTGTCTAAATTCGGTTTGGTGATGGTACCACTGGAGAGACCTGGGCTAGAACTTGGGGATAGACTGTAGTAACACTTATTCTAGCCTGTGTGGGCTGGTGGCCAGAGATTAGACCACCCCATACTCCACCCCAGCCACACCAATCCTCCTCCACAAAAAAAAAAAAAAAAAAAAAAAAAAAAAAATATGGCCCTGTTTTGCAGCTGGGGGGGGGGGGGGAGCTCTCGATAAATATTTGTGGTGTTTAGTTAATCAACTGAAGCTTCAGAGACTGTGAAAGGAATTTTTTCATACGCTCGACCTTTGTCATGGTGAAGGCAGGTGTTGGTTGGTAAGGTGTAGTGTTGGGGGCAACAAGACAGTGACAATGGAGAGAGGGGTACACAGGATGTGAGGGAGTGGGAGACTGACTGAGTGAGAGGGAGAAGCTGACTGGGGGGAGAAGCCAGCTGGGGGGAGCAGCTGGTTGTAGCCTGGGTTTGGGGGGAGCGGCAAGTGTCACGCAGAAACCGGATTTAGACGTGCTTCCGGGAAAGGCAGCGGATTTGGGCCACTCTTGGCCACATAAACGTGCACTGTGGAAGCATCACACGTACGATAATAAAAGTTGCTGATTTGGGGTTTGTCGCTCAATACGTGAATCTCACATTGAGAACACACACAACATGTGAGCCCACTGTACTGTACTGTACCTGCACATTGGCGGATAAGATCTCTGTAAATTCTCAGAGTGGCCGCCTATAAGTAATTTTCCCAATATAAAGATGTACCCTATTCATACAAAGTAATTTGTCCCATATAAAGATGTACCCTATTCAAACAAAGTAATTTCCCTTTATGTGAGTGCCTCTGCCACCCAAATAGGCACACAATAGGTGAACCTACTGTACAGTATTGTAATCTGATTTATTTGTAACATTATATCTAGAAGGAACACAAACTTTTTCTAAGCCTATTTTTGGAGAAAGAGGAGAGACACATTATATTTTCTTTCTAGGAGATTAATAATATATTCTTTTGAGGAGAGGAAACATCAGAACTACTTTTAATATAACACAAATAAATATACTGCATTTATCACTTGTCATTTAAAGGGAGAAATTCGGTGTTGGTAAATCTGGAGCAAATGATTCCTCCAAACTAATCCAGGCAACAGAACACCATTATTTATGTTCATCTGGTCCTGCTTCCTGGCATATTTTGGAGGAATCAAGGCACTCCAATGTAACAAAAAAGAATTACTCCCTTAACACAGACCCAGTAGTAGATCACTTAATTAATTAAAGTCTGTATTGGTAATGAAGAACAGAAGCCTAGTAAAACATTATGGTGGTGTTGGTCTTCTTCCTTGAGGGACTGATGAGTGTAAAATGAAGTGGTGGATGTAGGAATAGGGGGACAGGCTTGGGGGGTTGGGGGGTGCGGGAGTAGGGGACAGACTTGGGGTGGGGGTGGGGTTTGGGGGGTGCGGGAATAGGGGGACAGGTTTGGGGTGGGTAGAAAGACTGTCCCCTATTCCCGCACCCCCGAAGCCTGTCTCCCTACTCCCGACCCCCCTAAACCCCCCCAAGCATGTCCCCCTATTCCTGCACCCCCTTAATGAGGCAATACAGGGTTGGTAAATATGAAGCAACTTGACCCCTCAAAACTATGACAAAATTCAGCCTTTACTCCTCATCTTTCTCGATTAAAAAAATAAAACAGATATATTACTGCTACTCTGAAAATTAACTGAGACTGAACAAAATGAACAAATGCCACTTGAATGAATAAAAAAAAAAACACACACACACACACACACAAGTACGCACCTGGGTCAAGGTCGTGGAGGAAGGCAGGGCCGAGAACCTGAGCGATGGAGAGGTTACTGCGACACACATCCAGGAACTCTGTGAGGTACTCAGACAGTAGGCAGGGAGGGGATGGGGCCGCTATGAGCCGTGCTGTCCATAGTGGTGCTGAGACAGGGTCCAAGTCACTGTATACATCACTGTCCACCAGTACGTCCTCACTCACACACGGCCAAGTAGCTGACACATGTAGCTCACTGGTGTAATAATTAGGAATGGTTAGGTTAGGATGTATACAGTGGTGTAATAATTAGGTTAGGTTATGTTATGTTATGTTAGGGTGTATACAATGGTGTAATAATTAGGAATGGTTAGGTTAGGTTAAGTTAGGTTAGGATGTATACACTGGTGTAATAATTAGGTTAGGTTAGGTTAAGTTAGGATGTATACACTGGTGTAATAATTAGGAATGGTTAGGTTAGGGTGTGTACACTGGTGTAATAATTAGGAATGGTTAGGTTAGGTTAGGATGTATACATAAACAATGCAGGTGTACCCCACACTGTGTTGGTGTCCACAAAGGATGTGGGTAAAGAAGCTTCAATCCACACTTGATGGGAAGAAGGATGTGTGTGTGACCTTAGGAGGGTACCAGGTATGGCATTAGTCTGTCAGTTGTGATTCATCAGGTGTACAACAAAGACGTCTAGCTCATCATCTGATGATGTAATATTGTTGCTGGATAGGATAGTGTTCAACCAAGACTTAAAGGCCAAGAATGGCAGTACATGAAATAAATTGCAAAAGAGAAAAACTGGGAGAATTCCATCAACTATTTAATGATCTGAAAAGTGATCCAAGAAGATTTTTTCAGTACACAAGGATGATCTAAGAAACTTTTAACTATATTCTTAATAAAGTTGAACATGGTTTGGTGAAGACATGGTGTAACAGTCATACACAATCTATGTTGCCAGAAGAAAGACTTGTCATTACCATCAGGTGAGCTGAATGTAAATTTTATAATCAAATTTACATGGCACTGTACATGTAAACTGACGGGTACAGAGACAAGATCCTTTTATTTTCCTATACAGTTTGTATTAGTTTTCAGATTCTGGTGTGTAAAATCAAGCTCTACAAAGCTTTAACAACTAAATTTACCCTCATGAAAAATGTCAAAAAGCCAAGTTTTGTGGTTGGGGTCCCATTAATGATTAATAAAAATAAAATACTGCCACTCGGATATTTATAATCAACATAAAATACTATTGCCGCTCAGAGGATAAACAAAACAAACAAATGCCACTTGAACGAATATATACAAAGGCCTATCACACACACACACAAACAAATATACACTCACAAACAAGGAAACAAACAAAAACACATACACTCACCCACAAACAAAAACAAACTTACAAACAAACAAACATGCACACACATACTCACCCACCACACACAAACTGACAACCACACACACATACACACACCCAAAAAAACTAAAAGCAATCACAAACACACACACACACACACACACACACCCCTCACCTCACTGGGTCAGACAGGGCTCCAAAGGGCAGCTTGCCGAGGTCCGAAAATCCGACCTCGGTTAAAGTGGCGTCAAAGTCTGGCGGCTGTTGAGTCCAGAGTGTGTGTGGCCATTCCTTGAGTACATAGGTGAACCGTACCGACACCAACACAGGCTGGGATGTCACCGTACACTGCAACTTGTTCCTGAAGACGTCCAGTAGTCCTAATACACCAGGGAGGGGAATACAGTAATTAATGAAAGTACAGTACAGGTATTGGTTTGTTGCATCAATTCTGTACGTAGGTGAACCGTACCGACACCAACACAGGCTGGGATGTCACTGTACACTGCAGCTTGTTCCTGAAGACGTCTAGTAGTCCTAAAACACCAGGGAGTAAAATAGTAAATAATGAAAGTACAATATTGAGTTTGTTACATCAATTTTGTCCATAGGTGAACCGTACCGACACCAACACAGGCTGGGATGTCACTGTACACTGCAGCTTGTTCCTGAAGACGTCCAGTAGTCCTAAAACACCAGGGACGGGAATACAGTAATTAATGAAAGTACAGTACAGGTATTGGTTTGTTACATCAATTCTGTACGTAGGTGAACCGTACTGACACCAACACAGGCTGGGATGTCACCGTACACTGCAACTTGTTCCTGAAGACGTCCAGTAGTCCTAAAACACCAGGGAGTAATATAGTAATTAATGAAAGTACAGTATTGGTTTGTTACATCAATTCTGTACAGCTGGCTCCACTGCCATGAGGACCACTGCAGTGTTTTCAGTGCTCCCTTTCCCAGGCGTGAACCACAAAACTTTGGTTCAAGAAGCACTCACTACAAAGAGAGAGATGGGAATAGGGGTTGGCAGGCTTGTATGCTGAGCCAAACGAATGACATTGAAATAATAATTTATATGTATGGCCCTGACAGCAGTGGAGCCGGCTGTACAGTTGGACACATGAATGGGTGGTACAGCCCAGGTGAAAGATACTTGTCCCATTTGAGTAACCAGTGTCTATTATCAGGTACTTGCTTTTTATTACCATCCTCAATACTGACTTCTGCCCCTCCTAATTACCAACCTAACCTAACCTAATCTAACCTAACCTAACCAGTGTCTATTATCAGGTACTTGCTTTCTATTACCATCCTCAATACTGACTTCTGCCCCTTGATGTCTCCTATTTGGCACTAATAAGGAACTTGATATTGGCAGAAATTGACCATCTTTCACTTGGGCTGTACCACCCATTCATGTGTCCAACTGTACATAGGTGAACCGTACCAACACTAACACAGGCAGGGATGGAACTGTACACTGCGGTTTGTTCCTGAAGATGTCTAATAGTCGTGATGGCAGGGAAGTACAATAGTTAATGATCATACATAGCACACATACACACACACACACTACAGTCACACCATAAACACACACACACACTACACTCACACCATAAACACACACACACACACTACAGTCATCACACCAGAAACACACACACACACACACACTACAGTCACACCATAAACACACACACACTACACTCATCACACCATAAACACACACACACACACACTACAATCACACCATAAACACACACACACACACTACACTCATCACACCATAAACACACACACACACACACACACTACAGTCAGTCACAACATAAACACACACACACACAGCGCGCTCGGCTCACATCCGAGAGGTCCTGGGTTCGAATCCCCGGTCGGGTGGAGACAATTTGGGATTGTTTCCTTAAATGTGTAACCCTGTTCACCTAGCAGAGAATAGGTACGGGACGTAAGTCGAGGAGTTGTGACCTCGCTATTCCGGTGTGTGGAAAAAGGTTCCAACCTTACCCAAAGATCGGTCACTACGAGCTCTGAGCTCATTCCGGGAGGGTAACAGTTGGCGAGCACGTGTCTAGGACGTGATCAAGACCAAGTGAAACAAACAAACACACACACTACACTCACACCATAAACACACACACACACACACTACAGTCAGTCACACCATAAACACACACACACACACACTACACTCATCACACCATAAACACACACACAAACACACACACTACACCCACACCATAAACACACACACACACACTACACTCATCACACCATAAACACACACACACACTACACTCACACCATAAACACACACACACACACTACACTCACCACACCATAAACAAACACACACACACACACTACAGTCAGTCACACCATAAACACACACACACACACACTACACCCACACCATAAACAAACACACACACACACACTACACTCACACCATAAACACACACACACACACACACTACAGTCATCACACCATAAACACACACACACACACTACAGTCAGTCACAACATAAACACACACACACACACACACTACAGTCATCACACCATAAACACACACACACACACACACACACACACACACTACAGTCATCACAACATAAACACACACACACACACACACTACAGTCAGTCACAATATAAACACACACACACACACACTCTACAGTCAGTCACAACATAAACACACACACACACACACACACACACACACACACACACACACACACTACACTCACACCATAAACACACACACACACACACTACAGTCACACCATAAACACACACACACACACACTACACTCACACTAGAAACACACACACATACACTACAGGTACACCATAAACACACACACACACACTACACTCACACCAGAAACACACATACACACACACTACAGTCAGTCACACCATAAACACACACACACACACACTACACCCACACCATAAACACACACACACACACTACAGTCAGTCACACCATAAACAAACACACACACACACTACAGTCACCACCATAAACACACACACACACTACATTCATTACAACATAAACACACACACTACAGTCACCACACCCACACCATAAACACACACACACACACACACTACAGTCAGTCACAACATAAAAACACACACACACACTACACTCACAACATAAACACACACAAACACACTATACTCACACCATAAACACACACACACACACACTACAGTCATCACAACATAAACACACCAACACACCAGAACGACAACGAACACCAACAAGGATATTCTCTCCTCCTCCTGCGTCCCCCTCTTCTTCGACTTACCAGCGAGATGTGAGCACTGAGGTGGGGGATGTTTGAGATACACCATGTTGAAGTCTGTACGCACACCGCTGCCTAGGCCTACACCCACGTACACCCTGCTGCTGCCTTGGTGGACCTGTACGAACAACGGTACCTGGCTGTGTGTGCGCAGATGTATATGTAAGGTACGGTAGTTAGGTTTATTGATATATTACTTATTATTATTATTATTATTTTTATTATTAACTATTGTTGTTGTTATTATTATCAAAATTATCATTATTATTATTATTATTATTACTAATTATTATTGTTGTTATTTTTATTAAAATTAAAATTATTTTTATTATTGTTACTATTATTATTATTATTATTATTATTATTATTATTATTATTAATTATTATTGTTGTAATTATTATTAAAATCATTATTATTATTGTTATTATTAAAATCCTATATGTAATAATATACAACTACATAGACACAGAGGGAGTACATACCAGTTAGTGTTGTTTGCTGCAATGGTGACGGATGAGAGGAGTAGGCGTGACTTAGAAGGACATGTGATGGGTGTCCTGGGGTTGGCTGGGGCGAGGGTGAGCATCTCCCTCGCCCCGTACCACCTCACCAGGCAGTGGGCACGCGCCGGGAAGTCGTTGTCTCGGTTCATCATGTCCTCCAGGAACTGTGGCAGACGTTTGGACTCGTCATCGCTGTCGTAGTCTGCGTAAACAAAAAGTTGTCTGTAATATTATATGTCGGTGTATATATTTAATAAGAACCGTACAGTAAGACCACACAGATAGCAACACATGTAGTCTGGCAAATTAGTCGCTATCTGTGAAACCTCTATCCACAGGGCAAAGTTTAAATAAAATTAGTCTGGACATTTTTTCAAATTACCCCCAAATTAAAATCTTGACCTATATAATAACCAAGCACACATAAACAAACTTAAAGGCAAACGTATCTGACATGCCCGAAGGTAAATGAAATGACCTTGTACTGGTTTAGAGTGTATTTACTGAAGTGACATTACGAGTTAAGTTTAGCATCATTTTACACCTTCACTCTCTCTGACGTCTCTTCTATCTCCCTCATTTTCGCTATTAGCCTAGAGTACAAACTCCAACAGCCTTAAAGACGCTGTCCACACTAGGAAACTTTTCGGGAAACATTGTTTGGAAACAGTTTGCAAACACATTCGGGAAACTGTTTGGAAATAGTTCCCTGCTAACACATCCGCTGTATTCAATCCTAAATGAGCTCTTAAAAAATATATACTGTATTCATAGAGTATTTTTTTTTAAACAGGGAATAAACTAACAGACAGAAAGGGAGAAGGTGATACAAGGAGGGACTGGGAGAAGGTGATAGAAAGAAGTGGGACAGGGAGAAGGTGATAGAAAGAAGTGGGACAGGGAGAAGGTGATAGAAAGAAGTGTGACAGGAAGAAGGTGATAAAAGAAGGGACAGGGAGAAGGTGATAGAAAGAAAAGGGACAGGGAGAAGGTGATAAAAGAAGGGACAGGGAGAAGGTGATAGAAAGAAGTGGGACAAGGAGAAGGTGATAAAAGGAGAGACAGGGAGAAGGTGATAGAAAGAAGAGGGACAGGGAGAAGGTGATAAAAGAAGGGACAGGGAGAAGGTGATAGTGAGAGGAGGGACAAGGAGAAAGTGATAGTGAGAGGAGGGACAGGGAGAAGGTGATAGAGAGAGGAGAGACAGAGAGAAGGTGATAAAGAGAAAGCTATGACAGGGAGAAGGTGATAGTGAGAGGAGGGACAGGGAGAAGGTGATAAAAGGAGAGACAGGGAGAAGGTGATAAAGAGAAAGCTATGACAGGGAGAAGGTGATAAAAGGAGGGACAAGGAGAAGGTGATAGAAAAAGGAGAGACAGGGAGAAGGTGATAGAAAGAAGTGGGACAGGGAGAAGGTGATAGTGAGAGGAGGGACAAGGAGAAAGTGATAGTGAGAGGAGGGACAGGGAGAAGGTGATAGAAAGAAGTGGGACAGGGAGAAGGTGATAGAAAGAAAAGGGACAGGGAGAAGGTGATAAAAGAAGGGACAAGGAGAAGGTGATAAAGAAGTGGGACAAGGAGAAGGTGATAAAAGGAGGGACAGGGAGGTGATAGAGAGGAAGGACTGACAGGAAGCACAAGAGAAATAGAAGGAAAGGACGGACAGTAGAAAAATTGAAATATAGAGTGGAAGGATGTGGGTGTGGAGATGGTGGAGGAGTTAGGAAGGTGGAAGAAAAGGTGGTGGTGGAGGAGGCGGTGGTGGTGGTGGAGGGAGGTAGAGGTGGTGATGGTGGTGAAGGACAGAAGAAGTGGTAATGGTGGAGGAGGGAGGAAAAGGAGCTGGTGGTGATGGTGGTGGAGGAAGTGGTGGTGGTGGAGGAAGTGGTGGTGGTGGTGGTGATGGAGAGGTGGTGGTGATGGTGGTGGGAGGAAGAAGTGGTGGTGGTGGTGGGAGGAAGAAGTGGTGGTGGTGGTGGTGGTGAGAGGAAGAAGGGATAATGGTGGAGGGAGGAAGAAGTGGTGATGGTGGGAGGAAGAAGTGGTAATGGTGGAGGGAGTGGTGGTGGAGGAGGAAGAAACATTATCGTAGAGGTCAGTAATCAGTGACAAATGGAAGGAAATGGAGAAGAATTACAATTATGTACTGTTGACGACCACAAGACTTCATACACACGCCGCTGTTGTTGTTGTTTTCGAGGGCTTACAACATATAGAAAATGTAAAACTACGGAAATGCAATACAACATTATTATTATTATTATTATTAGGTTTGTTGTTATGCAATTACCGAGTTACTTAGTAGACCATTCATTACAGTGCTTAAACAATAGTGACCTCTCTTTCCATATAGCCTGTGTAAGTACAGTACTGTTGTGGATATTAAGTTTCAATATACTGATGGAAAACTCAAAACAAATTTACTGACTATTGTTTTGATATGAGGTTATTGTTTTGAATATTAAGTAAGTAAGTAGCTGCTTGTAGTAAATTAGAAGACGGTACTTAATTAAGGAGGTAATTCACTTTTGTTACATTGGAGTGCCATGATTCCTCCAATTAAAGTATGCCAGGAAACAGGACCAAAAATAATAATGGTGCTCTGTTGCTTGGAATAGTTTGGAGGAATCGGTTGCTCCAGATTTAACCAACACAGTACTTACTTCCACCTTGAACCTACTTATTGAAAAAAAAAAAAAAAAAAAAAAAAAAAAATTCTTAGGTAATGAAGAGAGGGAAGCTGTCAAAGTGAATGATTTGATTATTATTGTCCATGATTGTACACAGTTAACTAATATATATCTCAAAGCAGCCATACTGTACTGTACAGTCGTGGTCAAAAATAATCATCCATATAGGGGTAACTCACGTAAGATTTTGATAGCTTCCCTCTGTTCCTTAGCTGATAAACTTTCCAATAAATAGGTTAAGTAACATCGTTTAATTTACTACAAGCAGCTACACACTACTTAAATCAATAAAATTATATGTGAACGTGAAAACATTAAACAGCAAATTGTTAAAGTTACCCATATGTAGATGATTATTATTGACCACGACTGTACATACCTGTGTTGGTGTCTGCTGATTCCTCTGGGGGTGAATCGGCTGTGTCTGAGATGATGCTGTGGTGTGTCAACATGAACGGGAAGTCTGTAACAACAAAGACATAACCGTAACACAACACCACTCGGCACCGTGGGGTAAAAGATAATAACTACACTGACGTCAACAAAGGCTTCTTCTCCTCATACCATGTTGTCAATATTGTTTTTTCCTACCGTTTTCTTTCAAATAATTTATAAAGTTTGTGTTAATTTGATGATCACATTGTCATTCATATAAGCTATTAATTGTACTTTAATGATGGGTAAAAAAATACTGTCATTCATAAAGGGTCATTTCTTATATATAAAAAAAAAAAAATTCTCTACAGTTTTCTTTCAAATAATTTATAAAGTTGATGTTATTGGATAGTCACAGAATCATATATTATACCTTAGTGGGTAAAGAAAAATACTGTAGTCAATAAAGCATCCTCATCAAACAATATTAAACTTTATATATATATAATTTATTTGAAAGAATAGTGAAAGGAACATTGGCAAAAAAATAATATAAAAAGATCTTATGGAGAGATTTTATTGCTGGAAGGCTGCTGATTCCTCCAAAACATGTCAGAAAACAAAACAATTATATCAATGTTACCGATTAATTAGGTATCCATTTACTTTCTATATTGAGGAAGATGAGGACTAAATGACAGAAGCTTACTTAATTTAAACATACACTGAGAGAGTCTTGAAGAGAGAGAGTGATGAAAAATAAGTGATGTTGGGAAATTTATGCCTCTGACATTCATCACATCACATAACACACCAGTACACTACACTACATGGACCTCAAACCTCACTGAGACTCAACACCCTTCATACCATACAGAATAGTGTCTTAAAGATAGTCACAGGCTGCACAATTACCACACCTACATACCACCTACACCATCAAACCCAAGTCCTCAAGATTAAAGACCACATTGATATGAGAGGCACACAAACACTTGCTGCAACCTCCACAAACCCACACCATCCACTACACTACATGACACAACACCCACACATACCAAGGAACATCAAAACAACACCCAGTACACAATACCATACACAAATACTATCATATTTTACCCCAAACCAGTCTCCAGAAACATATCCATACTCAAATCACTCATCAATCCATCCAAACACTCAAAAATAACACACAGCTGCATACACGACCTCCTAACATCCACCCATCTGAATCCTTCCTTCCCCTTGAATACAGAGTTCACCTGGCCAGGCTGCAGTGTGGCCACCACCCGGCCCTTCTGACATATCAGAAGAAGCTGGATGGAGCCATTGTAGATGCCTGTCTGGGATGCAACACAACACCCCATTCTATTTAACACATTATGGAAGACTGCAATACACACAACCACACTCACCAACAACACAACATACACTCTCTGAGGGCATTGTGGGAAAGCCCAGTTCAGGCCATGGCCTTCCTCAGGAGCTCAGGGATGCTCAGCCAGACACCTTGAGGAACAACAACAACACCACCACCACCACTACACTACCCACCACCACCACACCACACAACCTCACATCACACCATCCCATCACATCACATCACTCACCAGCAAACTTTATCACCACATTCTTCTCCCTCCATCTGGCCGTGGCTAGCTGCCCCCTGGTGAGTGGTGACTGTGGCGGCCTTTCCCCAGACAGCCGCCACTCGTGTATCGTCTCCTCCACAGTGGCTATGAAACATTCCCACTCCGAGGCCGTTGTGAAATCTACAATCTCAAACACCTCCTGATCCTGCAAGCAAGGTGGTTTAGAAGGTTAGATTTATCATATTAGTGATGTATTTATTATTGGTATTGTTTTATTATCAATTAAGGGGGTAGTTCACTTTTGGTACAGTAGAGCACATTGATTCCTCCAAAGTATGCTATGAATCATATTTAGATGAACAAAAATAATGGTGGCCTGTTGCTTGGAATACTTTGGAGGAATTAGTTGCTCCAGATATACCAACACTGTAAACTCCCATTAATATTACACCATTATCAAGTTGACAAAAGTTAGCAACACACACTCATACAGTTTAGTTGGGAAAAATAAAAAAAAGCTCTAATGAATTACACTGGTATACTTTTGATAGTAAATAGGAACATGAAAACATACAGTGAGGCAAAACAAACTTGTATTTTCATTTAGACTAAAAATCAAGAATGAGAAAAGGAGAAAGTTCCTTCATGTCAGGGTTAGGTTTGGTTAGGTTGGGTTAGGTTAGGTTAGGTTAGGTTATACAAAGTTAGGTTTGGTTAAGTGAGGTTAGGTCAGGTAACTTTTTTTTACTGTCCTTTAGGTTAGGTTATGCAATGTTAAGTTATATTCTGTTGGATCATGTTTGGTTAGGTTAAGATAGAGCAGGATCCCAGGATTCCGGCCTAATTGTATCTTTTTTGTTTCCCGGATATTGGGTCCAAATCCCAGGATTTTTATTGGTCTTTATATTCCCTGATATGAATCTGATTTACAAGAAGTAAGGTTCAATATGCATGTGTGATAAAGAGAGTAATTCAGTGTGGCAGAAATGACCCGTTGTGTTCCTGTACACTTCAAGGACTCGGCCGTGTACAGTTGGCCACACATGAATCTGGTGCCTCGCTACTTGTGAGATACCTACAACAGGAAGGAAAGTGAGCAAAAGTTATAGTTTGTTGACAAGCAGATAGTAATAATATTATACTCTCTGCCTGTCAACAAACTACATATTTTTTCACTTTCCTTTCGTTGTAGCCAGGCACCTCACAAGTAACGAGCCATACCAGCTTCATGTGTGGCCAACTGTACAGTCACGAGCTGATGTGATGGTAACACAAACACACTCCTCATGGGGTCGCTTCTACCTGACGAGTTATGGGAGTGAGACAGGAAGAAGTGACGGTATGGAGGAGCTGGTGGATGGAGAAAGACCAAGAGAGGGAAGGAAGGGGAGGAGAGACACCAATCACAGTGGATTTTATTTGGGCAGTGTTCAGTATCGTAACAAATGAGGTTGAGGTTAACGCGGTGTATGTTGATAATTACTACGGCTAAACCAGAGATAACTTGAAGGTTTAGGGTCGATTCCACAGTGGCTTTTTTGTTTTGTTATGATGCTCCCCAACCAACCACACTAGTCAGTCTTAGGGTTGATTCCACAGTTGCTTTTCTGGTTTGTTAGGATGCTCCCCAACCAACCACACTTGTCAGTCTTAGGGTCGATTCCACAGTGGCGGTTTTGGTTTGTTATGATGCTCCCCAACCAACCACACTTGTCAGTCTTAGGGTTGATTCCACAGTGGCTTTTTTGGTTTGTTATGATGCTCCCCAACCGACCACACTCGTCAGTCTTAGGGTCGATTCCACAGTGGCGGTTTTGGTTTGTTATGATGCTCCCCAACCAATCACACTTGTCAGTCTTAATTATATCCAACAATAACAAACTCAATATCGTATCCATATCCAAAAAATCCGTCTGGTAGTTCTATTAATTACATAGTTTCATAATGGAGTCATCAAATTCATCCAATAATTTCACTTATGAGTCATTTAACGTTACACCACAGTTCACTTTCTTTTGTTAGGGTGCTTACAAACCATAATAAACCACTGTGGAATCAGCACTAAGTTACCGTAGGTGGGTTAAGTACGGCTAAGTTAGGTAAGTTGGAAGTGAAAAATAGTTTTACCAATACTATGTTCATTAAATTTTTAAGCTTGAATATACAAAGGTATTTATCTAGGTTATTGCCGTTTTGTAGCAGTGTTGCCAGATCCGGCTAGGTCCCAGTATTTTGCCTCGGCCATTTCCTGTACTTTACCACGGTTATTTCCCGGTAGTTTGCCCAGGTTAGGTTAGGGTAGGTAAGGTCAAGCTAATTTCAAAATGCCCTATCTTGAGAATGGGGCATTTGCGGAGGAAATGCCATAGATGATAAGTGTCTAAGAATGGTATAAATTAGTGGGTAAAGAAGGTAAAAACATTGTAATACCGGTAATAGTCAAGCGTTTGTCCATAATTTGTTTTTGACTCGAGGTCTTCAGAATGCAATGTTTTATATATATATATATATATATATATATATATATATATATATATACTGTAGTGTGTTGTTAACTAATTTATTGTTCATATCCGTCACAAATTAATGTTTTGGGAGATATCATCCCCCCCCCCCCCCGCCTCCCCCAACTCAATCTCTGAAAACACCTCATTTTTACCATACTGTATATGAACAACAGATTCATCTGAAAAACACTACAACGCATTAAATAGAATTAGGTAGGCCTCACCTGACCTAACCTAACCTAATCAGGACCGCTGCAAACTACCGGGACCTAACCTTTTAGTAATCTATGGAGCCTGGATGTAAACACTTGGCAGCCATCTTGAATTGATATTATAATGCTGGAACCAACAGTTCCGGTTCTCAATATGAAAGGAACTGCTGGAACCGCTACTTAATATTAACTACCAATGTTATATAATTGCTGTCTAATGCTGTTTTAATTAAAGCCTTAAATTACTGACTGGGACAAACAGCAAGTGCATTAAATATAAGGCAACACAACAACTACTATTGGTGGAACTGTTTCCTTGGAATTAGAATCACTTCTCATCTCTGAACTGACGGTTCTTGCCCAGCCCTAGCCCGCGGATAAAGGAAAATTTAATCAATTAAGGGTAGTCGTATTGGTATTTATTGAAAGAATTACTGTTTTGTAGCAGTGTTGCCAGATCCGGCTGGGTCCCAGTATTTTGCCCCGGTCATTTCCTGTACTTTACCACAGTTATTTCCCGGTAGTTTGACCAGGTTAGGTCCCGGTAGTTTGCTGTGGTCTAGGTTAGGTTAGGTTAGGTCAGGCTAATTTCAAAATGCCCCATTTGAATATGCCCTATGTTGGAAATGGGGCATTTGTGGAGGAAATGCCATAGAAGAAAATAGTCTTAGAATGGTCTAAATAAGTGGGTAATGAAGGTAGAAAAAAACCGCATGTGATAACGGTAATTCTTTCAATATTTACCCAAACCACTGTGGAATCGGCACTAAGTTACGGTAAGTGGGGGGTTAGGTACGGTTAAGTTCGGGTAGGTGGGTTAGGTACGGTTAAGTTCGGGTACATAGGAAGTGAAAAACAGGGATATGGACAGTATCTAGTTACAGTTTTACAAATACTATCTGTTATGACCATTAAATTCTAATTAAACGTGAATCTAAAAATATTTCCCAAAATACACTGTGGTAACCCAAATAAAGATAGTAGGAAATGACAGGTGTGCAAGACAGTAGTAGTAGTAGTAGTAGTTAATTAAAGGACACCATATTACAAAAAATCCTTATTATTTATCGTTATTATTTAAGCTTACATCAGCATCCTGGGTCTCCATGGCTTCCCTCAGTACAAAGCTGACCCCTCCCTCTCTCTACAAGCTTGCTGAGACGAACGTAGTACAATAAAAACTTTAATAATGAACACTTTTTAACAGAAGAAGAAAAATGAACAAGGGTGTGACGTAGAGACCACCACCAGCTGTTGTTGTTGTTTTGTTATGGCCGTCAGCGAATGTCTTGTGAACTTGGATCCTACCTAAACTCACCCAAATGTACTCAATTATATTTTTGTTATTGCTTTTACTGGCCTAACGAGCCTTTAATTTTGTTTCTTTTGTTTATGTTTATTTTATTTTATTTATTTGTTTATTTATTCTCACGTAAATGCCATCTGTTGTTGTTTTGTTATGGTCGTCAGCGAATGTCTTGTGAACTTGGACTCTACCTAAATTCACCCAAATATACTCAATTATATTTTTTTTATTGCTTTTACTGCCATATCGAGCCTTTAATTTAGTTTCTTTTGTTTATGTTTATTTTATTTTATTTATTTGTTTATTTATTCTCACGTAAATGCCATCTGTTGTTGTTTTGTTATGGCTGTCAGCGAATGTCTTGTGAACTTGGACCCTACCTAAACTCACCCAAATATACTCAATTATATTTTTTAAATTTGTTTTACTGGTCTATCGAGCCTTTAATTTAGTTTTTATTATTAATTTATTTTTATTTTATTTATTTGTTTATTTGTTCTTATGTAAATGCCAGCTGTTGTTGTTTTGTTATGGCCGTCAGCGAATGTCTTGTGAATAAGACCCTACCTAAACTCACCCAAATAAACTCAATTATATTTTTTTATTGCTTTTACTGGCCTATCGACCTTGGAATTAGTCATATAAGGCCTCAATTTAATTTATTATTATTTTGTTTATTTATTCTCACGTAAATACCAGCTGCTGTTGTTTTGTTATGGCCGTCAGCGAATGTCTTGTGAACTTGGGTCCTACCTAAATTCACCCAAATATACTCACCTAGATTTTTTTAATTTGTTTTACTGGCCTATCGACCTTGGAATTGGTCATTTAAGGCCTTTAATTTAGTTTCTTTTATCTATTTTTATTTTATTTTATTTATTTATTCTCCGGTAGATGTCAGCTGATTTTTTTCCCTTCAATTTCAAGGTGTAAAAAACAATAATAATAATAATAATAATAATAATAATAATCATACACAATGAAAACATTACAATGACTTTATTCAATAACTCTGTGATATAGTCAGAAAATTGGATATAAATGAGTCTTTCAAAATATGGCCACAAAACACACACACACACACACACACACACATACCTACAATGAGAGGACACAGTAAGAAATTAATTAAAAGAAGAGGAGATAAAGATGTACAGAAATATAGCTTTCCAAATAGAGTAATAGACGAATGGAACAAATCACCAGAAGAAGTGGTGTGTGTCAAAAACATACATAACTTTAAAGAAAAATATGATAATTGTGATTAAAAATACGGGACATTACGAGCTTGACTCAATCCTGTAAAGATGCAAATAGGTAAGAACAAATAGGTAAGAACACCTATAATTATAAAGGCCTATTCTGTAAGGAGCTTAATTGTTTCGTGGCATAGTCAGGAGGAATCAGAAGCCTCCAATTCTCATACACAACCTTTATCATACATACATATATATAACTGACTATTTTAATACAATGATAATAGAGTTGTAGTATTTATATATATGAAATAACGAGAGTGTAATAATAATAATAATAATAATAATCATATCATACATTCTCCTTCTCTCTCTCATCATTAATATTAAATCATCTTCAACCAAAATTATAACTACTGTAGTCTGTGTGTGTGTGTGTGTGTGTGTGTGTTCTCTCTCTCTCTCTCTCTCTTGTCTGTGTGTGTGTGTATGAGTGTGTTTTCTTCTGTGTGTGTGTGTGTGTGTGTGTGTGTTCTCTTTTGTCTGTGTGTGTGTGTATGAGTGTGTTTTCTTCTGTGTGTGTGTGTGTGTGTGTTCTCTTTTGTCTGTGTGTGTGTGTATGAGTGTGTTTTCTTCTGTGTGTGTATGTGTTCTCTTCTGTGTGTGTTCTCTCGGGTGTGTGTGTGTGTGTTCTCTTCTGTGTGTGTGTGTGAGTGTGTTCTCATCTGTGTGTGTTCTCTCCCCTCCTTTAATTAATATTTAACTCTATTAAAACTCACCACATAGATCACAGGATTTCTGGCAGTATATATTCATGTATCCTGGGTTGTAAGAGCAGTAACCGGCAAAGGCCCACGAGGAGCAGAACGAGTTGTAATCATTGCAGGTGGTTGGTGTGGGTCTGTTGGTGGTGGTGGTGGTGATGGGGCCAGTGCTAGGACAACGATAGAGTAGGTTCAACCCCCTCGCGTCCAGCTGTCAAATAAAAGAGAGAGAGAGAGAGAGAGAGAGAGAGAGAGAGAGAGAGAGAGAGAGAGAGAGAGAGAGAGAGAGAGACTGAATGAGTTAAGATGTCATATGAACCAATTTTCTTTATATCATATTAATTTGAGAACATCACACCCACACTCTCACACACACACACACACACACACACACACACACACACACACCACACCCTCAACCTCCCCTCCACACACACACACACACACACACACACACCACATCCTCAATCCCCTACCCTACACACCACACACACCCACACACACACACCACATCCTCAACCCCCCCTCCACACACACACCCACACACACACACCACACCCTCAACCCCCCCCCCCCTCTCCACAACACCCACACACACACACACGCACACACCCACACACACACCACCCACACACACACACATCCTCAACCCCCTCTCCACACCACACACACACACACACACACACATCACATCCTCAACCCTCCCTCCACAAACACACACACACACACCACATCCTCAACCCCTCCTCTCTCCACACCACACACACACACCCACACACACACCACATCCTCAACCCCCCCTCCACACCACATACATACACACACCCACACACACACACACCACATCCTCAACCCCCCCTCCACACCACATACATACACAAACACACACACACACATACACCACATCCTCAATCCCCTACACACCACACACACATACACACACACACACACACACACACACCACATCCTCAATCCCCTACCCACAACACACACACCACCCACACACACCCACACACACCCACACTCTCACACACACACACACACACACCGCATCCTCAACCCCCCCTTCTCCACACCACACACACACACCCACACACACATCACATCCTCAACCCTCCTCTCTCACACACACACACACACACACCACCCCCTCAACCCCCTCCTCTCTCCACAAACACACACACACACACACACACACACACTAACCTGAGACAGTCCCCTTCTCTGACCAATGGTGACCCCTGACCTCCTGGGAGTGATGGTGGGTCGACTTCTATCCCTGGCAAAGTCGTAGGCCCCGTAATGCATAACAGAGTCGTAATCATAGGCCAATCCAAGGTCTGTAGACATCGTGTTGGATACCTATATAGAGGGAAGGGATGGTAGGTGGTTAGGAGTGCAGTAGAGAGAGAGAGAGAGAGAGAGAGAGAGAGAGAGAGAGAGAGAGAGAGAGAGAGAGAGAGAGAGAGAGAGAGGGAGAGAGAGAGAGAGAGAAGGGAAGTGAGGGGAAAATAAAGAGAGAGAGAGAGAGAGAGAGAGAGAGAGAGAGAGAGAGAGAGAGAGAGAGAGAGAGAGAGAGAGAGAGAGAGAGAGAGAGAGAGAGAGAGAGAGAGAGAGAGAGAGAGAGAGAGAGAGAAGGGAAGTGAGGGGAAAATAAAAGAGAGAGAGAGAGAGAGAGAGAGAGAGAGAGAGAGAGAGAGAGAGAGAGGAGGAATCAGTAGCCTTCTAATTTACCAACAAAACAATTAATCTCCACTTTATAGGTATACTCCAATTACCTGTCCACTTAATCACCTTGTTAATCACCTTGTTAATCACCCATCCACTTAATCACCTTGTTAATCACCCATCCACTTAATCACCTTGTTAATTACCTATACCCACCCACTCACCTTGTTAATTACCTATCCACTTAATCACCTTGTTAATTACCCTATCCACTTAATCACCTTGTTAATTACCTTGTTAATTACCTATCCACTTAATCACCTTGTTAATTACCTATACCCACCCACTCACCTTGTTAATCACGCATCCACTTAATCACCTTGTTAATCACCCACTCACCTTGTTAATCACCCATCCATTTAATCACCTTGTTAATTACCCTATCCACTGAATCACCTTGTTAATTACCCTATCCACTCAATCACCTTGTTAATTACCCATCCACTGAATCACCTTGTTAATTACCCTATCCACTGAATCACCTTGTTAATTACCTATCCACTGAATCACCTTGTTAATTACCTATCCACTGAATCACCTTGTTAATTAATCACCTTGTTAATTACCTATCCACTCAATCACCTTGTTAATCACCTTGTTAATTACCCTATCCACTTAATCACCTTGTTAATTACCCTATCCACTTAATCACCTTGTTAATCACCTATCCACTTAATCACCTTGTTAATCACCCATCCACTTAATCACCTTGTTAATCACCCATCCACTCAATCACCTTGTTAATTACCTATCCACTCAATCACCTTGTTAATTACCTATCCACTTAATCACCTTGTTAATCACCTATCCACTTAATCACCTTGCTAATCACCTATCCACTCAATCACCTTGTTAATCACCTATCCACTTAATCACCTTGTTAATTACCTATCCACTTAATCACCTTGTTAATTACCTATCCACTTAATCACCTTGTTAATCACCCATCCACTTAATCACCTTGTTAATTACCCATCCACTTAATCACCTTGTTAATCACCCATCCACTTAATCACCTTGCTAATCACCCACCCACTCACCTTGTTAATCACCCATCCACTTAATCACCTTGTTAATCACCCATCCACTTAATCACATTGCTAATCACCCATCCACTTAATCACCTTGTTAATTACTATCCACTTAATCACCTTGTAAATTACCTATCCACTTAATCAACTTGTTACTTACCTATCCACTTAATCACTTTGTTAATTACCCTATACCCACCCACTCACCTTTTGAAAATTATAACTTTGAGCTTGGAGAATATTGGCCCAGTTGATGGTAACATATGTGTCTCTGTCTGGACGTGACTGCTCGTGCCAAAAGCCAACAGCATGCATCAGTTCGTGGATCACAACACCCTTCTGAACACAGTTTGTACCGAGAGACAACATCTGCTTACCTCCAGAACGACCCACGTGACTCAAACACCTAGAATTATAACCAGAACAATACAGGAGACAGGTTAAGTAAGTTTGGGAAAGTTATTTTTTTTTTTTTACGAGATATTTACAGGAGAAAGATTTATTTGGGGAAAGTTATTTTTTTTTACGAGATATTTACAGGAGAAAGCAGATTAATTTTTGGAAAGTTATTTGAGCAGAGATATAATACAAGAGAAATATTAATTTTTGGAAAGTTATTTAATTAAGCACTTACAAGAAATATACAGGAAAATATTAATTAAACAATACTCGAACACCTATTATAGACCAGAACAATACAAGAGAGAGGTTAATTTTGGGAAAGTTTTTTTTAGCATCTACAAGAATTACAGAAGAAATTAAGATCTAGCAGAAAAATTTTTAAACGTTACTTTAGCACTTACACTAAATAATATACAGGAGAAAGATTAATTTTGGAAAGTTATTTTAATTAGCATCTACAAAAAATATAGGTGAAAGATTTTGGGAGTTATTTGAGTACCTACAAAAAAAAAAAAAAAAAAAAAAAAAAAAAAAAAAAAAAAAAAAAAAAAAAAAAAAGGAAGAAGATTTTGGAAGCGATTTCAGCACGAACACTAAATAAAGAGAAATATTTGGGAAGTTAATTATTTGAGCATCTACAAGAAATATAGGTAGAAGATTTGGTAAGTTATTTGAGCACCTACAGTAATCCAGAAGACATTAATCATTACTCAAGAACTAAACGTCACTTGATCACCTTCAGTATACAGGAAGATGATTTTTAGAAGTTATATGAACACCTACAGTATACATGGAGATACTGAATATTACTGGAGTATCTACTGTATAAAGCCACACTCACCCCCCGATAGATGTGGATGTAGTCACGATGAGAGGAAGTCCTGGGAATGAAACGAAGGCAAGTCTTAGCAGTAATCTCGGCCATCGCTTGTCCTATTATGCCTCGCTCTCTGGATGCTGTGGGTAGGTTAGGTTAGGGTAGGTTTAGTTAAGGTTAGGTTAGGTTAGGTTAGGTTGGATTTGGTTAGGTTAGTGTATAGGTTAGGTTAGGTTAGATTTGGATACGTTATTTTAGGTTAGGTTAGGGTAGGTTTGGGTTAGGGTTAAGTTAGGTTAAGTTTGGTTGGATTTGGTTAGGTTAGGTTAGGTTACTTTAGGTTAAGTTTGGTTGGATTTGGTCAGCTTAGGTTGGTTGGATTTAGTTAGGTTAAGTTTGGTTGGATTTAGTTAGCTTAGGTTAAGTTAGGTTAAGTTTGGTTAGGTTAGGTTAGGTTAGCTTAGCTTAGGTTTGGTTAGGTTAGGTTAGGTTAAGTTTGGTTGGATTATTATTATTATTATGAGGTGCTGCAAAATCATCATACACGTGTTGTTCTTTATTACCAAGATATTTACTACCATGGAAGGAAAGTGTCGGTGGATATTTGATTGTGGCTGCACTACAATTAAGATACAACTGTGTACTATAATGATAATAATATGTACTACAGAATAATAATAATAATAACATTGTGTATTGTAGTAGTCTTTGTTTTGGTACTCACAGTAAGAAGCAGAGATGACGTAAGGGATGACACCGTTTGGCCAAGTCATCCGTGGGTTTTTACGGCACTCATCTGGCCTTCTGGATCACCCTGTTTTAATTCATTGGTTAGGTTAGGTTAAGTTAGGTTAGGTTAGATTTGGAAACGTTATTTTAGGTTAGGTTAGGTTAGGTTATGTTATGTTATGTTGTTTTATTTTAGGTTAGGTTAGGGTAGGTTTAGTTAGGTAGTTAGGTTAGGTTAGGTAGGTAGGTTAGGTTAGGGTTAGGTTTAGTTAGGTTAGGTTAGGTTTGGATAGGTTAGGTTAGATTTGGTTTGAATAGGTTTGGTTAGATTTGGATACGTTATTTTAGGTTAGGTTAGGTTAGATTTGGATAGGTTAGGTTAGGTTAGGTTAGCAAGATAGTCTCCCCTTACTCCAGGTCAAACAAGAATGAAATAAAAGGCCTGAATTACGATATAGTAAAAAGTTTGCACCTGACAGAAAGTGAGGAAATAAATGGCTTGAAATTTACCTAGAGTACAGCATTACATGACATTAATCTATACACGAACTCAGGCACATTCAGTCATTCATTCACTCCTGGTGTATAAAAATAATGTACAAATTCGTTCTCTCTCTCTCTCTCTCTCTCTCTCTCTCTCTCTCTCTCTCTCTCTCATACACACACACTCACTCGCTCTCTCATACACACTTTTTCACTCTCTCTCTCTCTCTTACACACACACACACACACACACACTCTTTCTCTCTCTCTCTCTCTCTCTCTCTCTCTCTCTCTCTCTCTCTCTCTCTCTTTTACACACACACACACACACACACTCTCTCTCTCTCTCTCTCTCTCTCTCTCTCTCTTACACACACACACACATTCTCTCTCTCTCTCTCTCTCTCTCTCTCTCTCTCTCTCTCTCTCTCTCTCTCTCTCTCTCTCTCTCACACACACACACACACTCACCATCATAATCTGCAAGAGTTGGTCCTTGGAATCGACCAATATATCCCCTTCGAAGTACCCAGCCAGAGAAAGAATAGCGGGGTCTTCCTTCACCTGTCCCGTAACACCCGGAACCTCCAAGATCCGAAGTGAGATCTCCACATCTTTCTCGGAGATCGGAGGTCCCAGGAGGTCGTTGTCGGACTGTGGAGAGAGATGTAAGGAGTGAGGTAAGGAGTGAGGGATAGAGAGAGGGGGGGGGATTAGGAAGTAAGGAGAGGGATTAGTGTGGTAAGGAGAGAGAGAGAGAGAGAGAGAGAGAGAGAGAGAGAGAGAGAGAGGTTAGTGTGGTAAGGAGAGAGAGAGAGGGGGATTAGGAGGGATAGAGAGGGATTAGGGAGGGATAGAGAGGGATTAGGGAGGGATAGAAAGGGATTAGTGAGGTATAGAAAGGGATTAGTGAGGTATTTAGAGAGAGATTAGTGAAGGATTAGGAGAGAGAGAGAGAGAGGTAAGGATAGAGATTAGTTAGGTAAGGAGAGAGAGAGAGACGAGTGAGGTAAGGAGAGGAATTAGAGAGAGAGAGAGAGAGGTAAGGAGAGGAATTAGTGAGGGATAGAGAGAGAGAGACGAGTGAGGTAAAAAAAAAGAGAGAGAGAGAGAGAGAGAGAGAGAGAGAGAGAGAGAGAGAGAGAGAGAGAGAGAGAGAGAGAGAGAGAGAGAGAGAGAGAGAGAGAGAGAGAGAGAGGGATTAGTGAGATATAGAGAGGGATTACTGGTGAGAGAGACCCTGTGATCTAGTAAGAAAATTGTGGAGATAATCAAGTCATTCAAATATTGCCACGAAACACACACACACACACACACACACACACACACACACACACACACACACACACACACCTATATGGAAAGAGTTAGTTTGTTTGTTTCGTGGCATGGTCAGGAGGAATCAGAAGGCTCCAAATATTTTTACACACGATCACAGGGCTCCTTGACAGATTCCACATTAACACACTAAAAAATAACTGTAGCATCAGTATATTTTTTTTAAAGGGGGGGGGGAGGGAAGGTTTGAATACACACACATAGAAAAAAGATACACACACACACAGACACACAGACACAGAAAAAGAATGCACACACTCACACACACAGAAAAAGCATAAAGCATACACACACACATACACACACACACACACACACACACACAGAAAAAGCATACACACACACAGAAAAAGCATACACACACACACACACACAGGAAAAGCATACACACACACACACACACACACACACACACACACACACACACACAGAAAAAGCATACACACACACAGAAAAAGAATGCACACACTCCACTCACACACACAGAAAAAGCATACACATACACATACACACACACACACACACACACACACACACACACACACACACACACACACACACACACACACACACACACACACACAGAAAAAAGATACACACACACACATACACACACACACACACCCAGAAAAAGCATACACACACACAGAAAAAGCATACACACACACACACAGAAAACACACACACACACACACACACAGGCACAGAAAAAGCATACACACACACACAGAAAAAAGATACACACACACACATACACACACACACACACACCCAGAAAAAGCATACACACACACAGAAAAAGGATACACACACACACACACACACACAGAAAAAGCATACACACACACACACAGAAAAAAGATACACACACACACACACACACACACACACAAACACAACTTAACTCTTTACCTCATTAGGCTCACCGATGATAACGTCAGGGAGTTGGACCTCTTCATTCCCAATTCGTGTTGTGATGCTGTAACCCCATGCTGAACCCACCAACACCAACACCAACAACACATCTCTTAACCACACTGAACCCATCATCTCTATTATGCAGTCTTGGTTGGGTGGTTTGTGTCACTACTTTAATTAATTATATACCACACTGAGAGAGAGAGAGAGACAGACTGGTTTTATATGACGAGTTTATACGACTGGATTAATATTACGAGTTTACGAAGAGCAGATACGAAGAGCTAGCTAGCAGACTGAACCTGGCTATTATCTCGTCTACGACAATGAGCGAGTGGTGTGTGTGCTTTCAGTAATATATATTCAGAGAGAGAGACAGGCCGAGATAAGCCAGGCTACAGTGGTGTTACTATAGTGAGTCCCGTCTTGCCTGGTTGGTGCCTTGAGGGTGTCTGTTGAGTGGACTGCTATTTCTTCTGTCTTATATATATCACACGAACGGAAGTTGAGGAAGGAAAGGAGGGAAGGTTGAGGATAGAGGTGGTGGTGGTGGTGGTGGTGGTAGTGGTGATGTTGAAATGGTGGTAGTGGTGGTGGTGGTGGTGATGGGAGTGGTTGTATAATGAGTGGTGTTGAAATGGTGTAGGTGGAGGAAGTGGTGGTGGTGGTGGTGGTGATGTTGGTGGTGGAGATGGTGGTAATGATAGTTATGGTGATGGAGGTAAAATGGAGATGATGATGGTGGTGGAGGAGGTAAAATGGCGGTGGTGGTGGTGATGGTGGTGATGGTGGTGGAGGTGGAGGTAAAATGGTGGTGATGACAGTTATGGTGATGGAGGTAAAATGGAGATGA